>JAIPRM010005738.1:0-19962 GCA_025469315.1 Stegophylla sp. TES_Ste_2020 | reverse complement strand
GTTCAGAATCGTTTTACTGAAGAAATGATTTATCGTTTCTTTAAAATTTAATACGCCCGTCAAGAGAATACCACCCGTCGTGCGAAGTACACCCATCGTGCGAAGTATGTCCGGCTTTTTTTTTTTAGGGTCATAATAAATAATAATTTTATATTTTAGTCTCGAAACGTAGTATAAAACATGAGGGTAAAAATCCAAGACCATTTACGATACCATCACCTAAGAATCTGCCCAATATTGTACCTCAACAACCAGTCTCTCATTCCAACCAATCTAACTATTTGTTTGTAATCACAGTATCGTCAAATAACTATCAAAACTCGCATACTAAATGACCGTATACTAAATTCGACCACTTCTTATTTCTAAATACAAACAACTTTCCATGGAATATCTACTTTGCACATTACTGTTAAAATCTATATAACATAATATGATAATATGACGTAAAACTATAGGTGGTCATCAAAATGTCGAACTCCAACCGCATCCAATGATTTCAATATATGTATATGTATATATATATATATATATATATATATATATATTTATACGATTTGCAATACTTTGTTCGATGTCTCTTACCACACCATTTACTTTGACCTTAAAACATGCATTACCAAAATATCTAAAATGCATCACAAACGTTTTTTTTTTTTTTTTTTTTTAATCACCTATCTTACCATAAAAGTTATCTGATTTTCAAATCATCATACAACAAAATAATAGCTTTTGAATTGTTTGATAATACCAAATAATCTAAAAAAAAAGACTACAAAAGTAGTAAATTCGTGACCTGCTGATTTAATAAATAAAATGATGCCGAAGTTCCTTCACTAGAACTACTGGGATTATAATATGTGTTTAACTAATTTTATAATCATATATACTTATTGCCCCTTGTGAAATATATTAAATAATTTAAAACTTTGAAAATTAAAAAACACAAAATTATAGAGTTTGTAATATCGCGTTTGTAATGGGTGGGCGTACTTAATACGAATATTTTCTAATTGGTTTTCGTGGAAATATCAAAAAGAGAAAATTCATTTAATTCGCTGGAAAACAATTTCGTTTGCAAACAATTCAGACGGATAGAAATACTTGTATGGTTTACTTTGCGAAAATTAAAATGCATACCTGCTATTGTTTAATAGGAAATAAATAAAATACAAATTATTATTTGTTTAGTATGAAAAAGTTCTCGAGTTTGAACCTTTTTATGTTAAAAAAAATAAAATAAAATAATATGTAATTTTAACTTTTTAATTCGTTTAACGTCGGCTGAGTGCTTTTTATTATATAACAAATTTTTAGCGCTGCTATCTCAACATGATACAAACAATATAAGGTGACATTACGTGCATGTCATTCTACCAGTAAAGTCTGTTCTGTATAATATTATAGGGATTACTGCTTAATTTAATTATTTTATTACTATACGTAGAAAATCTACTGAAAATTGAAGGAAAATGTACAAAAAAAATCCTTTGCTCCTTTAGTTTTATTTTATATATTATTTGTGAGTTATTAATACATTCAAATATTTCCTTATGCAGTTTATTTTACAGTTTTTTTGCAAAACTAACTGTTCAGTCTACCTTGAGACAAATATAATATATTTGATACTGAATATTATTTTAACATTTATAATCACTAATAAACTATCTCATTTTATATTATACTCATTGTATATTAAGTTCCTATTACCCATAAGTTGATAAATTATGATAAAATTAATTTTGGTCTAATACATATAATATTGTTTATACTATTATTTACTGATTAATACTCAACTTTTTATACTAACGTCTTGGTTATATAACGTTGTTCTATTAATCTCAAATACAAACGAACTAAGTTACAAATTTACTAATATTATGAGTAACGTGTTTGTCTTTAAGCTTTAACTTTTCTAAAAGTCGTTAATTCCCATCGTAGAAGTTTGATAGTGTGCTTTTTGATAGAAAAAAATGCGCCTTTTCAAGCGAAATCCACTGATGCAAAAAAGCTATTATTGAAAAAAAAAAAAAAAATGCGATTTAGAAACTTTTCATAGCATATAGGTCGCATACAAACTGCGATTACGTCCGCGACGTGAAAACATTTCGAAAACACGTTTACAGCTCATAATATTCTATGCACTACGGTCGGTGTCGCGTGAATATTCACACGCGAATCCAAAATATTTCGACCGTCTGTTTTCACCGAAAATCGTTCGCCGGATCGACGTAGGTATACTTGACGGTAATTAATAATTTTAACCGTATAATAGGTGAACGTGAAGAGTTTTCAACGCGTTCAGTGGCGCGCAGGTATGCGTGCGATAATAACAAAACGTTTGTACACACACAGATGTTCCGAAAAGTCGGAATCAACTGATTTAACGGATAAAATATTACCGGTCGGTTTTGTGTGTTGACTCGCGATTGAATTACGACCGTAACGCGCGATGACGGCCGGAGGGCACGGTGGGAAATGAGCCGTATGCCGGGCTTTTCTACAGCACGTTGGTGGAGAACAACAATAATTACGACCGTATTTTATCAAGTGTCTCGGTGGCGTTGGCGGCGGCGGTGTTCTGACCGGCGACAAATGTTAGGCTTTCCGCCTAAAAACCCGTCAATGTATAACAATTGTTTTTTAGTTTAAAAATTCTCGATCCACGCCTTGGCACCGTTTGTAGTTGTCGCATGTCTCCAAAAATGAAATTACGCTACGCATAGGTTTACCCTTCTAGCAGTGGCACTGTTGTAAAAAGTACAACGGTTTTGTACGTTCGCGATTTTTGTTTTTCACTTTTATTCTATTTTTATTCGTCGATTATCATTGCCGGTATTATTTGATAATGTTATTAACGGACGCATTAGATAAATCGTGAAATATTTCGAATATTATTTTTACTGAAGTCATCATTTAATCGTAGACAGATCCAACGTATTTTTATAATTCCAATAACGTTCTAATAAATAATATTTCTCAAATATTTATACATTTACTGGTAAAAAAAATTATATAAAAAAAGAAAAAAGATTATTTTGTGTACAACGTTTTCATTTTAGTTTTTCAATTAATATTTGAATTATTATGTATATATTGTTTTTTTTATCGAATGCAAAAATATTTGTTGACTTTTTTAAGTTTGAACAAATGATTTCTAATTTATAGTGTGTTAATTCTTTTCATCTTATTTATTACAGTCTATTTATTAGTAACTAAGGTGTATAATATAATATTAGAACACATTTTACAAATCGTGACTGCTCTTATTATAGAAAATAGCGCACTCGGAAAGGTAAAATTGGTATTAGATTATTTTACACATTAATGTTATCGATTATTGAGTGAGAAAATGAATGCGACGATCTTGTCAGACGGACATAAATATTATGTAATAATTTATTCATCACCAGTGGATTATTTTCAATGTTATTCGAGAGAGGTGGGTAACTAAACTGTTAGTAATCCGTTGTGAAAAAAGAAAAAATATATTATTTATTTGTTAAGCTTTTTTTTTTGAATTGCTCTGTAAGTTCAAATTTAATTGTCAAATATATCACATACCGAAACATATTGTTTATCAGAGGTACAATATGTTAATAAGAATCTTATATTTGGCTAAACCGATTAATCCAAAACAGAATTCGGTAACAGATTTTAATTTATCGTCTCGATGTCTACTTTAATTCGATATTTTATTCTCCTCTTGTATTTTTTCGCGAAATTAAATGAAATAAAATTCGAAAAAGTTTAATTATCTGATCATTATATATACTGTTTATACATTTTCAAGGAAGACGTTGAAAAAAAACAAATATGAAAGTGGATCTGAAGTAGGTATTCATGATGACGGATTCAAATCTGATTTCCGAATCCGTATCGCACCACGTGACCAATCGTTACCTTTGGCCAACAAATGGGACTACATTGCCATATATTTTCATGTGTGATTGACGAAGACAACGTGTGCCAAAAATCCAATCCCTCTGAAAGTGTCGAGCATTCCCGTCGAAATACCCTCGCGGCGCGTGGCGTATTACGCGGAAACACCGTCAGAGATACCACCGGCGTCGTGTTTATCGCCCGCTCCCCGTTCGCGATAAATTATGATTATTACTATGATGGTCGTCGTTGTAGTTGACTATTATTGTTGTTACGGCCCGTTGTTGTACACCGTATTCAAGACAAATGTAGTTTTCGGTGTATACGGGGCGGCGTTTTCCACACGCGTATTTCTATTATGACGCCAAAGGTCGCCCTGTGATTGTATAATACGGTTTTGTATCTTCATTGGACTAAGAAACACAAATTTAAATTACCGCCAACAACTAGCCGCGTACAAGGACGCGTCTATACAAGAACAGCTGTTCTCCAACGTATTCTTTGTCGATACGGAGACAAATAAAAGGAATAAAGTCTTTGACATGTAAACAGCTATATATAGACAACGAAGGAGCATAATTTAAAAATGAAATCACTGTCACTTGTCACCGATAATAATAAACGTACATTTTTAAATTAATGCCAAACGATCAATTCCATTTTGTTTCGTCTCTCCGACTGGTTTTAAATTGGTGGTCATAACATTATAACGACGGACAAGAGTTCGCCATATCATTTGTCATCGTGTCACAAGCAAAATACGTTTTGTCGCAGGAACGAGAAGGAAAATCGTCGTGAAATTCACTTGATCGATGCAGCGAAACAATACCGATCTGGTAATGAGTTTGCATGATACATTCGAACTGATTCAGATACTTTCTCCAGAGTCCCAACTTTCAATATCTCGTATCATAATGAAGTCTCGATCCTTTTGCGAAAAATAAATCTAGTAACGTGATACTAGAAACAAAAGCGGTTATTTCAAATCAAATCTGACCACGTTATAAGCACAAAATAAAGAGTACCTAGGGAGATAAGCTCCAAAAATAACACTTCAAGCCTCCCTAGATTTTTCGAAAATTGCATAAGATTAATATCTTCTTTTTTGGGAGAAATATTTTTTTTGGAGAATATAAAAACATGATAGTTCCACCAAAATTTTTATCTTTATAGCACGCCAAAATAGAGGCGTTAACGGTTTTGTTACTAAACTCGTTCTATGTGTTTTTGGGTGATAATCTTTTTTGTTTTCCCTAAGTCAATCAAATCGGTCTTCGAGTCGATACGCTAAATAAATTTTTCATTTGACTTTATTTTGACGTGGGAAATAATAATTCTCTTCCGAGTCTATTTCCTTGTAATATTTTACGTCAAAATTTCGGTAGAACGTTATAAAGTGATGTTACGTCTATCGGAATAGGCTCAACAACGTTCGACACGAGTTCGACCGTCGATGACCGCGCACGATTAACGACATAATTTTTTTTTTTTTTGTTGGAAACTTGTTTAGTGTATCTATAAAAACGATCGAATTCGTGCAAGTACACACGCTCACACACACCCACAGCGCTAACGCCTATATAAACAGCGATGAAATACGTAATAATGAAATTCACGACGTATTATTATTATTATTATTATTATTGTTACCGTTCGAATATATTATTATTGCTCATCGTTTACTGTTAGTTAACTGAACTAAGAGTAATGGAACGGAAATTTCGGTATATACGTAGGTAAGTACGACGGGGGTGGCGGTATTCGGCTGTAATATATCACGCTCGTCGTCGTGGTATATATACAGTGTGTAATACCTGCAGTGACCTTCACGGGGCAACATAAATAATTTAACCGAATAACTTCGCCCCGTCCCATCATCCCGGAGCCCTAATGAAGGATTTAGTACGATTGTTTACTCAGCATCCCGGGTACATACAGTCAAACCAAGAGTTGCAATTATACCGAGTTCCTTGTGCGCGTACACACTCTCTCTCTCTCTCTCTCTCACTATCTATTTATCTACTATCTCTCTCCCTGTCTCTCCGCGTGCCCGTCATTCTTCTTCAGACCTCGCCTCGGCGCAACTTTCCGCGTATTACACCGATACGCGTAGGTATAGCTCCGGTGGTGTATAATATGCCTAACGTCGGACCCGAACGTGCGCGTTAATTAACGGGACGTTGCGCACAAAACGATGGCACACTGCGGACATTTGTCGTGATTAATCGCCCGTTCTTTATCCGCGCGGGCCGCGTGTCGACGTAAACTCGATTATCACGAATGGATAATGCGCGTAGGCACGGAGAAAGTCGGGAAGTGGTCGACCGAGTGAGTAGGGGAGAGAAGGAGAGAGGGGGAGACACGGAGGGAGTGGCAGAGAGTTAGACGGCGAGGAAGGGAGAGAGGTAGAGAGAAGGAAAGGAAAAATTCCCCCGACGACAGAGCATACGCGTGCAATAGGGGACACTGAATAATTACGTCCACGTCAGGGGTGTCATTTGAGGTGTTGCAATGGTATGCTAATGCGGCTCTCTTAACGATTTGTATTCGTCCAGAGTTCATGATTTATTGCGAAATAGAGAAATAGAATATGTGTGTTACGAAAAAAAAATAAAATAAAAATACATGCTTTCATAACATTCCGTTTGATGTCCTGTGTCGTAAAACGAAGAAAAATGGACGTTAAATATCAGTTTTGAAAAAAAAAAAAACAGTGGTGTTATGGAGGTATAATTCTACTAATACTTTGAAAAAAAGACGTTTTCTTTTCTCCCCCAAAAATTAGATTTTTGAGACGCGTAACTCTCATTTAAAACTGTTTGTACAATTAATGAATTTTGGATTCACTTAATTAAATTTTATCATAGAAAAACGCCGTTTTCGTCCAAAAGAAGAACACTTATACAAATCTGTGAAGTTCTAAGCTATATATTGATAAAATAAAATTCATAGAATGATTATTTAATTACCGTTTAAATTTAATTGAAAACAAAATTTACAGTAAATATATTGTATATTATTTTTTGTACGAGGGAAACGATCAAAATATCGAACTGTCTATGTAAACTGGAGCGTATATATCACAAATGGGAAAAATTCCACAAAATTGTTTGATATATTTTGAACAATTGAAAATTTGTTTGGCCTATATCAAATTTAGCGACCTTATTTAAATATAAAATAATGCGTTTGATTCTCGTTGGTTTTGATATTACATTAGCATATTATGTATATTGTATACACCCTAATAATAGCAATACTTCCTCGCATGTTATTCGCATAGAACCATATTATAACATATACATATATAACATAAACTTAAAAAAAAAAATGGGCCTATGATACTCTTAACATGAAAACGCTAAAATAATAAATTATTTTTAATTAAAAAACGTACAATACTATTTTCACTCGTCCGATGAAAATTAATGTTCACCTCCCCACAGTTTTTGCAGGAATTTAAAAATATTTAGAGTCATGTCACATCAAGTCACTCTATAACGAAACGTAAAAACCTAACAAATAAATCACAACCTTGGCATAAATTCGCTGTAAATAATTTTTGAGTTAGGACCACTGTCAGTTGGACATTTTTTCTCTCTAAAAATCGCAAGAATACATCGCCAAGTTCTATTTTATTATCAGTTTGAGCCATATTCATTTTTCTGACTTACAGTACTTTATTATTTCATATTAAAGCTTAAGTTAATATTGTCATAAACCAAAATATCCCTGAATTTATTTTCATAAATATTTGAAATCATATCAATATTAAAATTCTAACTTTCATCATTCTAGTTTCCTAGACTTATATGATTTTTCACAATGCCTTCAAAAAATCGAATGTTAATATTACGTAGGGGCTATGTATAAAAATCATAAAATTAAAATTGAACGTTTAACAACAATTTGAACTTCCGAGTAAATTAATTTACAAAATATGGTTTTTGAGGCATATAATAATAGTTAAGCATTAATTTTGAGATTTTATACCTTTCTGATAAGAAGTAAATTTCCGCGATGAATATAAATATTTTAATTTTTGACCACTAGCCACTGTTACAATGTGTGGAGTCCGGATTGGGAGAAAAACGACGTCAATAGGTGGAATAGATATTTTCAAATACACCACAGTGATGATGATAATAATAATAAATAATATATAATCACGATCAGAAACAATAAATAATTAAATTAACACAGTGTCCTAATAATATGATGTTGACAGCATCATTTTTTTTACACCCCACTAATTGCGTTACGGTATTACACAATTATTAAAAGTTGGGTGCCACGTGGTGCAGGCAAAACGTCGAAGGCTGGATGTTTTGAATTTTTCTGATATAAATTTTCATGTACTACGGTATCTGTGTGACAATGTGAACGTGGATAACGTGTAATTTTTTAATTAAAAATATATCTACCATGCCACGTGCCATACGTAGAATTGCCTGCAACGACGACGATGGCGAAATAATAACGTTTTATATAAAAAATAAAATAATATCAATACTTATATTGTATTTTTAGCTATCGTTACCTGAGACACAATGAGAAAGTGTTATTCACTCATATTAATTCACGGAAAATGCATTGGGTGAGGGGGGCATTAATAAAAAACACCAAAAATCATATATATATATATATATATATATAAAAAGAAATTTAATCTTTATAAATTGCACAACACTCCAAATTTGTTTTTGTTTTTTTTTTTCATTAGGTCAACATTATGACCTAAACTGGTTTTTCATGTAATTATTTCAATATGATAGGTACGTTTCTTTAAACGATTATAAAATTAGAAATAATTTACCGAAGTCCAGAGGAAATGGAGAAACCAATTACCCGTATCACTGGGCACTTGTATTTTGATGTTCTGCACAACACTGGTTTTATAATACACAATATACAGAACATTTTAGCTTAGTCAATAGAACGTACTGCTTTTGACTCAGATGATCCAAATGTACGACAAAATTCAGTCTAATAATAATTCTATTGAGCCCAATAAAAACACTTCATTGCAGAACTTTTATCAAAAAAATATATATCGTTTACCGGTATGTGATTTAAATGTTATGAGCAAATTAATATTTAGCGTTATGAGGAAGTTAAACTTTATGCAAATTTAACGTTTACTGTTATGAACAATTCAAACGCTATTAAAATGTAGTTTTTCGTAAAAATAAAATTTAAAAGTTGGTTAAATTGAACGTTTATCTTTACGAAAAATTTGAACGTTAATTTAAATTATATTTTTTTTTATTATATTTTATTATTTAAATTCAAATTATATTTTTAACATTAGGAACATTTCAAGTGTTTAGACTTCTTGAAATCGTAAGTATATGAATATAACAGAAAGTTGGTACAATTACTGAAATTTTTATATTTATCGTTTTCGTTTTCCGTTTTTCGATTTATTCGTCAATCATTTGGGTTACGTTATACCTCTTACGTTTCAATTGTTTATTGTTTGCTGTTATATTATCC
The DNA here is from genome assembly GCA_025469315.1 of Stegophylla sp. TES_Ste_2020. Taxonomy (NCBI): domain Eukaryota; kingdom Metazoa; phylum Arthropoda; class Insecta; order Hemiptera; family Aphididae; genus Stegophylla; species Stegophylla sp. TES_Ste_2020. The sequence continues at coordinate 10,584 of JAIPRM010005738.1, read as the reverse complement.
GTTTTTCAATTTAATCGTTTATTGTTTATTGTTACGTTTTCCGTTATTGATTTCAATCATTTTTTGAATCATTTAATGTTAAAGTCATAACGTTATAAAAACATTTTGAAGCTTCACTAAGTCCAAAGTAAAAAAAATTAAATAAAATTTTTTCTCTCCATTTCACATACTTAAAGCAGTAAAAAAAAATACGCTAAAACACTATAGTGCGTTATATTGTATATTGTATATTACGATAAAAAATTATACTGAAATGTATTACTGGATTGAATTCAGTCACAGATATTATACCATTTCTGAAAGTAATGTGTAAAACTCACGTCAATGAATTTATTACTCCAATATAATATACGTAAGGATAATTTTGAGGAAAATAAATAAATAATAATAATAATTAAAACGAAAAATTTCGAGATTTTGAGGTGATAACGTCAATTAAAGTACTGAGCTAATGTGGTATGAAGGTTAAACGCGATAAAAATTCGAAATTTTGAAATGTTCTAACTGCCCGATGCCTTAATGAAAATCCTACGACTATATCCGTCGGCCAGAGACGATATTGTATACGATAATTCCTACTCTAAAAAAGTGTAAACGTGGGACGGTTCTGATTAAGTATTAAGTATCCTCGTCGCGAACAGAATTACCAATCTTGACATCAATTTTGTCTTACTTTGAGAAAAACTGATTTCTTTGATCCTATATAGTACATAACATTCTAATATTTGAATTATTCTCTATGTAGATAATTTTCTTTGACAATGAACTGTAAAAAATCTGTATCCCAAAACACACACACACACACACAACATAGCAAGAAGAAAATAAGGCTTATGAGGCGGGCGGAAGTGTTGTCGAGGAGTAGCCTTTTACCGGTATACGCCACTCTTATCTCCACCGTAATATCAGTTTTATGCGACCGTTTACAGATTTTGCCACGGAAACAAGAGGAAAGAAAAAAAAATGGCTCAAAGTCGACACCGAACAGCCGGCCGGAACCAAGGTCGTCTCGAGAGCTCTCGCGTTCACCGGACCGGCCGCGGCTGAGCACGAGAGTGATGTTATTCTCCCCGGACAGTCGGTCAGTGCGTGCCCACTACCGCAATAATAATATATACCTACACGCGTATTTGTACGCCGACGACGTCGTGTGCAAGTGAAATATTTCCGACGTCGGATCGGCGGCGGCCGGTAGCGTTTTCCTCGTCGGAAAGCATATTATACACACACACACACACACACACACACACGTATATCTATATATTATATTATATACACACACCGTACACTATATTATCCGTCAACGTCACTGGGGTAGCGCGAAAAGAAACGCGGCCGCGTCCGGCGTTAATGGACGCGACGTGACGCGAAACTGCCGGCCGACCGGTGACGTATAACGCGCGCGCGAGCTCGGTGGTGGTGTACATAGAGACGGGCCGTCGCGACGAGAGCTGACTGAGGCCCGTGTGATAATACAGTGGCAATAATGATAAAAATACGAGTAATTGAGTCGCATCACTCTTTCTCTCTGTCTCGACAACAGTTGGAGCGTGTCGACTACGGGATAGACGATCGTTGTCGTGTTGTTATCGACGTCAACGTTATGTATTTCTCATAAAATAAAGTAAAAAATAACAATCAGGGCTGTGAATTTCATGCATTTGCTTGTTTTTTTTTTTTTTTTTTTTTGGTTGGTACATCGTATAAGAAAATGGATTCGAACGAAATTTGTTTTGTGTTTTTTATAATTAAAATACGTAATATTATTTGGCATATTTAACCGGTAAGAGGGCATATAAATGCATGATTTTGCGAGTTCCTCGTGTTATTGCTGTTTTCTCTATTTATAATAATACGTTTTTCTTATTTTTTAAAATTTCTTGAATTTGGACGATATAATATTTTACCGTTGCAATTTTATAGCGGTGGTAATGTAATAGCAGGCACATGTGTTTAAAACAGGTCTGGAGTGGAATGCTTAATTATTAATGTATTATATTTATATTTTATTTTTTTTAGGCGACGAAGAACAATAAAACATTGAAGGATTTTTTTTTTAAGTCTATTTTTCAGTCATTTTACAGTTACACGATTTATTAAAATAAATCATTTTTTTTTTTCCAGTAAAATATGTGTGTATGATTTTTTTTTCAAATTTCATATTTTGGATTTTTTAGTGTATATTTTTGAGTTTTTAGTGCATTTTTTAAAACATATTTTACCTGTTTTTAGTGCATAAATGTATGCATATTTAACACCTTCTTTAGTGCATGAAATTCACAGCTGAGATATAACGAGTTTTGACATCTTTTTTTTTCATAATTATTCATTATTTTATTAGATTCTGAGCAAAGCAGAGAAGCTAGTGTTTTTACATTGATTAATATTATTTTTTTTTTTCTGTAAATACTTTTTCATATGAAAATACTTGTCCAAAAGATTCGACCACCAACCTTTTGAAACCTAATTTTCCTTTAAATGATCCTTTAAAAAGTTAATTTTTTCGAAAGTCTCTTTTGTTTTCTCAAAATTTGGGTAAACTACTTAACATTTGACAAATAAGAAACTAAAATAATATTTTTTTAATCTAAACATTATGTGAATTTAAACATAAATAGATAATAATATGATACATATTTTAGAGTAAGAAAATTTTGAAAATGTGAAAAAAATATTGGACATTTTTTTTAACATTCTTCTCACAATTTTTTTCCACTTTTCTTTATTGATTTATTTCGCGACATTGCGTTTTTGACACCTTTACTTCATTTAATGACTCAATTCAACGACTTTTTTGATTTTACCGTTTTTACTATTACCAAGAGAAATCAATAATCAACTAGTTTTTTTCGTTTACAATATTTATGCCCATTAGAATATTGTATGCTATTAGAATATTCAATACGAATATAATATTACAATTCTCGGATATTGTTTTGGTACTTTATATAATATTATAAGTTTATACATGTTAATAATTAATTTAAAAATTAGAGAAATAATTTTTATAACTCTAAAAAAACCATTTATATTTTTAGTAATAAAGGTTTTCTGTCAAATGTTAGAGTATTAATGTTGCGTTTTAGAGCAAATTTATAATTTTTTTTAGGAGAATTATATTAATGCGTATAATGCACATACACATTGACACTGCCGTTAACGGGTATCGACACTTCATGCTCGTAACAAAATTATTAACTTGCAGCACTGGGAAAAATTATACGTATAATTGAGTGATGTGACGAACACTGGACTAAATCATAGTTTATATTAAAATGCCGAATTATTTTACAGCAATAATTATTGTTTGGGTGTGTAATTGTATTATGATTTTATATTAATAGGTATTATGATAACTTGCATGAAACAAAACTAATTGTATAAGTCAGAACGAATGTTATAAGAAAATAAATTTAATTTAAACATTGTCAGTTTATTTTATAAGCAGTATAAGAATAAAGTAGATGTTTAAATGCTTGCTTTTTTCTCGTCAATGTTTTGTATTGGTTTTGGAAACGAATTCGTTGAAATGAATTGCTTGTATAGAAAAGCATTTACTAATGTGTTGACACTTTAAAAGTGTACCCGTTCATCCAATTTTCCGCGAGACCGTTAAGCTGTAAAGATAAGGCAGATGAAGAATTCTCGGAAATCTAAATGATACGTGCCGTTCGTTCTCCCACGTTCTGGTTTTAGATATATTTATCAAGGTATACATTATTGTTTTACAATCATTACGTCAATAACGCCAATTTATAAACATTTTTGCTCATTATTATTATTATCTTTTTTTTTTTTTTGGTCATGTTTTAGATTTGAAAAATGATTTTAAAAATTTTCTCCAATATTAGTCGATACAATTAGTTCACATTAATTGTTCATATTATATATAAAACTTAACTTTATTTTAAAACATTTTTCACTGGATATATAAGAAAAAGATTTTATTAAATTTATATTTTAAATACTGGTATATTATTATTATTGTTAATCTAGTCGTTTTACCGCCGGTTCCTGTACGTTTCAATGTATTTTTATAATATTCGGTTCGTACACAGATAGTGTTGCAAGGAGAACGGCGCTGCTACCGCGGAAACGAGCGACTTTTATTCGCAGTGTACGCGGGTTGTTGTTGCTCGTAACGTGTGTTATTCTTCATTTTTTTCCCCCATCCACCGTTTCGTGTATACGCGATTTCGCAACTACACAGAAAACACAAATTATCGTACAACACGCGCGCATACGCGGAATACGACGACGATGGCGATGGCGTGGGTGTGGGGGTGAAAAAAAAAACTGACGGCGAAATTAACCCGGATTGCCGCCACCTCCGCCGCCTGCTCGGTGATTTCTTTTGAAAAGAACGTGAAATCGTTTCGGAAGTTATCGTCTCGAAAAGCGAGCGCATAAATACGTTTTTCGTCCGCCAAACAAGATGTCTAAGAAAACGCGGTGTTGGCTTTTTTTTTTTCGTTTTCGTATGTATACATATTTATCCTCGCATACATTATATAATATAAAACTGTTTTTAACATGCGAAAAACTGAAAAACCACACAAACACACACACACACACACACACACACACACACACACGCACATTAATAATAAAAATAAAATACAATATAATATTATAACGCAATATTCGCGTATACTATAGGGGTGCAGCAAGACGTGTGTGGTGTTCCGCGTAAGCGTATGAAATTCACGGAACAACTGTATGTATACGTATTCTTAAAATATGACAGTTTATTATGCTTTTTGTACATCGTTACTGTACTGTTATTTTGCCACACGACCATGCATTATTAAATTCTTGATAAATGACAATGTACCACTCCCACCCTCCGGCCACGTGTTTTTGGTTTTATCCCGTAGTCGATTATAAATTAGATAATTTTAGATTTTGAGTCGAGCAAAGAATCCAGTACTTTTACAGTGATGCTTATTTTCTTTTGTTTTTATGGTACAGATGTGTAGAGAATTTTGTTCACGTCTCTTTAGAAATGTAATTTTTCGAACTTGTCAACAGTTTTGCAATCCGCAAGGAAAATCTATTCCAAATTCGAGTAAAAACTGTAAAATATGATATACACTGAGTTTTAATAAAATCGATTCTGGTAATATATTATATATACTAAATTAAAAACTTTAATCATCGCTGGTACTAGAAACTGGAATTCCCATCTGTTATCAACGTTGAGGCGAACAGACTACTTAATATTCAAAATAATGTGATGAATTTTAGAACAAATATAGAATTTTATAAATTACTTGTTTTTAAACCATTAACTTTTTTCTATTTTAATTCAAAATTTTTAATGCAATCTTATTTAAAATGTATAAGAGTGAAATTTTTACTTTCCAATCACTTTTGTGGGTGGGCGTTCACCGATTTCTGCCAAAATTTTAATATGTTATTGTACTGGTCAAAAAAATAACTTGTGAATTTTACGAATGATTGAAGTAAAATTACGACTCAAATGACTGTTAATTCTAATTATGGTGTATTTTTTATCATTATTCAATTTATTGTTTTTTTAATGGAAAATTACTGCTTATGTATGGATCAACATGAATTTATATTTTTGTTAAAATTTTTTTAGTACATTTTTAATTGTAAGAGCTTTGAATTAAAAACAAGGCAAAATCTATCATTTTTACGCAAAATGAAATTAGTATCGATTTTTCTATTTTTAAATTGTTAAAAATGCTCAATTTAAAACTGACAAAATTAGTGTCTTGTATATAATTAATCGACATTTCGCTCGGAATTTGTTATGGAACGAGGACTACCTATGGTGCGGAATATGTCTGTTTGTTATTGTTATTATTATTATTCCTCGAATGCGAATCGTCAGATTCAAATGCCATTCTTTCAGATGTAAAGTTTTATTTGTTACTTCAAATGATTTCGCCACGTCGTTCGAATTCGCAATTCGAAGAATTTCGGCCCACGTTTACCCAACGGAACGCAAAATATAATATTCATTTTTATTATATTTATGGTGAAATATATTTAAATACGATGTTCGCAACGGACATTTCCAACGGACTAACCGTAAACAAATATCATTATTTTATTTCGCGAGTAATGGGCACTCGGTCGTGTGGAAAACGTGATTTTTTTTTTTTTTCGTCGTCCACTGTTACTGCTGCAACAGTCACGTCTAATTATACGCAAATTAAAAATCAATATTGACACGACCAACGCAAAGCACACTGCTAAGTGCCTACACATCGCGCACCGTTACACATTGAACGCGAAAAAAAAAAACACATTTTAATAGCCACTCCGGAATAATAGTAGGGGTACAGCGACTTATATCGCGGATCGAGCAAATAAATACATCTCGTATTGATCTACCGTTTTTGTTTTATTTTTGCGATGAATCTTATTTCGTCAAATTATACACCTCCCCCTCGAGAATTATGAAAATATTTGCGCCGACCGTTTGTCGAACGAATTGTGTACATTACCCGTAATATTATAATAGCATATTGCGTGGGATGACGGCGATTAATAATCCCCTCGAGCGAATTCGCTTCGTTTAACCTACGATATTGTCCGCCTTTGATTGTTACGCGAAATTCGCGTATTGCGTTTGAAAACGAAAATCGTCATTCTGGACAAAGGACTGTTTAACCGACGTGTAACGTGATTATACACGTATATCCATTAGTGATTATACCTTCTTCGCTTATAACATGTATATTCGTTAGACGTATAATGCAATTATTACTTAGCTCCGCATCACGGTGTTGTAATTATTATTGTAATATATCGTAGTCTCGTTTTTATAATACATATTTTGATAGTATAATCTTACTTATACATCGTATTATTATTATTATTATTATAATTATTATTATGTAGCTATAGTACCTATAGTGAGTTCAGACCTCGGATATTTACATCATAATATCTTCGCCTTTTGTCGGCGGGGACGTCTGATGACGAAACGATAATGTCGCGGTTGCAAAATATTAACAATTAATTTGAACGTACCTGAAACAAAAAAAAATATTAAATATTAAATAATTTGATTTACATCAATAACAAGTACATTGGAATATTTTATATTATGTTCATTGTAATAGGTTTGACAACAGGGAAATTTCAGTGTGACGTTTTATTATTGTGCTTGGTTTTATTTCTACTAAAACGCTCTCATAGATTTCATAGAACATTCTACATTATTGAAAATATAGCTGAAACCGTTTTTAGTGGCTTCAAAGGAGAACTGATAAAAACAATTGGTCTAAAGCAATATGTCGTTATTGACTGGAATACATTACTCGACGGTCAACGAAAGTGTTTTCCAAATTTACTTTTTGTATTTTCCCTCATTACACACAGATAATGAAATGTTAACAATTATAACATATTATATACCATAAGCACCCGGATAGGGAATAAATATGGGACAATGCCCCCCTTGAAATTTCTAAAATTGATTTACCTATCATTAATGTATAGAAAATATTTCATTGTTATTCTAGCTGTATAGATTTATAAATTTGAAATGGCCAAAATAAAAACAGCTCATTTTTAATACAGTTATTCAAAGTCATACATGCATTTAAAATCTCAAAAATTTACTTTACACTGAAAATTATAATTTTTAAGATTCAAAAAAATTTTCATCTTAGTAAGAAAAATGTAGTTTATTAAAAAAAATTAGCTTTAGTAAATTAAAAAAAAAATAGTAAGAATAATTTCTTACTAAAGCAATATTCATTTTATATAAATAAAATTATTCGATTTATTTAGGTACGTGAATTATTCAGCAAACATTAAATATTCGTATGCGATTTTCGAACGAATCAGGACGTTGTTACAGATAATATTATATGTCATCGTATAAACAGAGATGTCGCTATTACATCCCATTCCCACAGTGTAATAATAGTGGCGCAGTGCCGTTGAAAATATTCATGACGCAGTATTATGGTCAGAACGAATTGTGCATTTGATGTCGGAAGAGCAATGTGGCACTGGTGAAACGCCGACGACGACGAGGGTACTAATAACTTGCTTACAGTAACGCGATAATTATGGTGCCCATTGAAATGATAATATAGTATGGTTTAAACCGTCGTCGGAATAAATAGTACTGTAATAATACAATTTGATTCGTTCGCTTTGCGCATCGTTGTTGATTATATCGTGCACAAAGTTTTTGACACCGGAATGTAATGAACGCGCGTACAACCATAGTTAGACTTTTTGTTCAGAGTATATTATGCAAAAACCGACGCAAAACTCTATGGTCTAATAATATGCGGGTAGGTATATTTAAACCAATTTTCCTAACAAATTTACATATTACATAAAATAACTCAACATAACTGCAAATCACATGATGTTGTTTCATAATAATGATTATTACAGCAAATTAAATAAAGTTCTACGCAGAATACTCGAGGCTATATTTTATAATTTTGAGTAAAAATGTGTACTCTCGAGGAACTATTAAATTAAAAATTTACTTATTTTTGATAGTGGCGTGGCTACCACCTCCTCGGCTGAGACACTGGAAGTGATGGGTGCGAGTGATTGAGGACGATTCATGTTAATGTGTTTATTAAAAAAAAAAAAATTGTAGTTCAATGAGGTAACGGCCGATCGTTTATCGTCAGTATGGGTCACACAGCAATTCGATTGATAAAAGATAATGTTCAGAAGTGTTAAGTAAATTATTTAACCGGTAAAGTTTTACGTGGAAAAGTTGCTGAATACAAATCTCTAGGATTTTTGCACCACGGTGACATTTTATTTTGGGGAAATTACGTTTTCAAGTGTATTAGAGATGGAAGTCCAGTCTTTAGATTACAATTTATACTGTTGATATTATAAACGCTAATCGTATACAAAAGTTATATACCTAAAAGTATCAAGCCCTTTTTAGATATTTACGCTATAGTCATCGTCATCACCGCTCAATTTTTCCACTTGCTGTATTTTAAATCATCTCACGCGACGCCATTAGCAGACATAGCAGGTATTATAGTATAGGTAGTATAATGTGACGTCGTCGTTACGCGAGTGATGGACACGCATGCGAATTTTTACACACACCCATCTAGACGGTATGATAATAATAGTAATAACAATAAAAATGAATTCGAAATGTATGTAAATTTAGTTGTCACGTGCAACTATTGTGCATTATACGGTAGTCATTTTTGAATTTCAGACTTCAGTCTCGAAAAGCACATCAGCTCTGTCGTTTCACTACACATGTATTGACGTATTTAAAGAGGTGGATGATAAGGAGAGATTTATTCCATGAGCTTTCTTTGTCCATTTTCCTTGTGCATTACGTATGTCGATTCATAACATAAATTGTAAGTAGTTATCAAGTCAATAACTGTTAATGCAAATCACAGAATTAAAATTTTCACTCGTTACAATAATTATAACCGACTGAAATACCAAATTAATGGTCAATACTATCAGTACATTGTAATGATAATTATGAATAGAATATACCTAATATACTGTATTAAAGAAGTTGTAGACCAACTGCCAATAAGTATAACCTGGGAAGCTAGATGTGATTTTATAAAATAATTATTTGAAATAAAATATTGTGTTTTTTATAAAACGATATATTTGATATTGTAATTTGTATGACAAGAAATTAAACGGTTTGAATAGTAATTAAATTATTTTTGGAATCGAGTAGTCTCCCGTCCGTGCATATCACACGTCTGTTATAAAATTTTTATAACTACCTACTAAAAAATATATCGAATACGTTATTGACATAAACACACATGACCTATTTTCACACCGGCATAATATAATATCATTTTGACCCTACGGCCGGGGTTTCCATCACCGACGTCGTGTTTGTAATTTTCTGGTAACCACCATATTATTATTATACCGTAACATTATTATTATAATTTTATACTTTTGTGTGCATCCCGGGGCGTTAACCAATGATGTTTGACAACTAGAGACAAGAAAAAGATGGAAAATTGTTCGTCAGCATATACGACGTTATATTATATAGATGACACGGCAAATACGTGTGTAATTCAACCCTCACCCGTATACACAAAAGATGTCACCACAAGGATTTATTCGTAACAATATCTCCTGAGGTAATCAATTTATTATCACATGATTTTTAATGTTTGTTCAGTTTCCAGAGAAATAGAACAACACGTTATTAAATAAGTCTCATCAGAAAACGAGATGGATATTATCAAAATATTAAATAATGAACTCCGCCACTATGGTATATTAAATAAAATACATGATTATTCTAGAAGCGAAACAAATTAATATTAATAATGAGACTGATGGAAGTGAATAAAATTAATTTGATTAAATTTAAATTTAAAATATTAAGTTTGGAGTTCTTGACCTAAACCAACACAGTGATGGGAAAAAAAAAGTAGAATTTCATTATACTCGTTAATTTAGGAGATACATTTTAAGGTAAATCCTCGTGGGATATCTTGGAATATCCTGCATTACACACACGCGTATATATATATATATATATATAGCTCGGTCGGTGTACACTAATGCGCACTTTTCCGTCCAAGTGGTTGGAAAAAAAAATTC
>JAIPRM010005737.1:0-19963 GCA_025469315.1 Stegophylla sp. TES_Ste_2020 | reverse complement strand
AAGAAATGATTTATCGTTTCTTTAAAATTTAATACACCCACCAAGAGCGTACCACCCAAGGAGCGAAGAAAACCCCATCGTGCGAAGTACACCCATCGTGCGAAGTATGTCCGGCTTTTTTATAATTTTGCTTCGAGCCCTGATTTTTACACGTCCGACCGGAAAAGGGTTTCGTTTGGTTTTATATTGTTGTCGCGTTTCGGTATGGCACGGAAAAAAATATTATATACTTGTGTCGCTCGTCAGTGATTTAAATCCATTCAATGGCTTTGTTGCGCGGTTCACATTTACTTAATTTACTGAAAAAAAAAATATATATATATAGACCTGCTTCTAGGTTATAGTGTACCACCTATTGTATAACGTACAAAAAAACGTCTCGAATCTAGAGATTTAACGCGACGATTTCGAATTTTGACAATGATGATAACGCGCGGTGAAAGGATGAAAATCGTTGAAAATAATGTCTCCCGTTCCTTGTGGAAGGCCGCACAGAAATTCGATCGCTTATAAGTCATAATCATAACATTTGTCACACCGAATTAAATTACTATAAGAAATCTGTGCGCTCCGTACAGTGATTTCGGTCCGCGTTAAATTGAGTGCGAAATATGTGAACCGAGGTATTTTTTTTTTTTTTTTTTTTTTTCATCGTTTCATTAAGCATTCGAATTAGGTACACACAATTTATATTTTAACCACTTCGGTTCCGATGAATAAGTTTTACGGTTTTAAAGAAATGTTTTATTTATTTATTTATTTATTTTTTCAATACTGGAAAATTATCAAAAAAAAATTATTAATATCGTTATTTTTCCCGTAGCGGTGGAATGTACCTATTCAATAATACAATTTTTTTTTTTTTTTTCAAATTTTGGTCGATTTAAACAGCGACCAACTGGAGGAAAAAATATTATTACACTATCCTATATTATCATACATTGTCCAGTCGTGGAATATTAAATTCATTTAGATTTTTATTTGAATTATTTCAATCAAATTGTCGCTGAAATTACAGTCCAAGTCAAAATCGCAAAGAGCAATATATTCAGTGAAAATTTGCATGCGATTTTAGAAAATATCTAGGTCAGAGAGGTTGCTAGAATTATTGTACAATTTTCAGTTTTATCGTTTAGCGTTAATTATAATAATACTAGAGCACAAAATAATAATTATCAATTGTTTATGCACGTTTCAGGTGGATATTAAATTATCGACATCTGTTTTTAAACAGGTATAGAGGCATTAAAACGTTGCACGGTTATCGCGTAGTCTATATTATTATGTTATACTAACTCGAAATGTTTTACACTAGCGTTTTAATAAAATATTTGTTTAGTATTATAATAACGGGGTAAATTATAACGTAAACAAAACGTGAGAAAATTCGAGACTATATCTGAGGGGTTAATCCCTTATTTTGGAGATTTAAATCCCTTCCGAAATTATCCGGCATAACATTCAATTATAAGGTGAATAATAAATATAACGGTAAACTATTCACGAACGGAGGCTGTTTACCATAAATACCAGAATAATTATCGATTTTCCCTCAATCCACCCTATGTCCACACAATATATATATATATACATGTACAAAATTTACACGTTACACGTTATATTTTATTAATGATGATGTAAGTGGGAAATTTCGATATTAGAAATTTAATTTAATTTTATATAATTTATTAAATTTAATGGGAATTTATAGTCATTTTATATTAATACGAAAAGGTTTCGTAATAAATATCAATTAATTTTCTAATAAATATATGTAATATATATAAAGCAAATAATATTTATGTATTGTACAATATGTTATATTGAGTATTGAAATCTAATTGCTATAGAATGTTAAAGAATATATTGTAAATTAATTGAGCCAAACTAATAAAAAATAAATTTAAAACATTAAAAAAAATTGTATTATCAATGACCAATACCGATAAATAAATTCAAGTTGTATTTAAAAAGAAAATTATATCTAATTTTCGCACACAGACATTTCGGAAATTTTTCGATACTTTCTCAAAATTTTAATTTGCCAATAAATTGTACACTGATGACAAAAAAAAAAAAAACAAAATCGTTTTTACCGAGTACCGAAAATTATAACCGTGTCATTATTATACACCAAATGATATAATAACTTTCGTTTCGTTTGACTACTATGGGTCTTGTCGCGTTTTTTCAATAATAATAATAATAATAATAGTAATACTATGAAGCTGTGGAAAAATCCATGAAATATTGAGTACAAGCGAGCGCCCGAATCGGCGAATTGTCAGTTTCGTGTTTTAAAGCCGTCATGAAGTATGCATGAACGCCTTTAGTGAAATATTCAGTATCGTAATGCACTGGAATTCGGTTCGAGTATACGAGTATAGGAATGGGGGAAAAAAAAGAAAATTACTGTCCCCGTACGATTTATTAGTATTACACTATGCCGATGATTTCTGCGCCTTATACATATTGCAAAGCATCGATAGTGCATAGTTGTGTCGAATCATCTCGTGTCACGTTGCTCGGCGTTCCAGAATTGAAACCGATAGTGTCCATTTTGTAGGACTAATTAAATTTTTGCCTCACAGTGACAGGAATACATTTGTACGCTAGTATTTTTTTTTTTTGCGAATTGTGAAAAACGGATTTTTTTTTTTTTTGTTAGCCATACTGAAACGTTTTGCATCACTCGTGTGACGTAATCTTTTATCATTAAAAACACACGTACTTCGCACCTTAGGCACTCTTCGCTCATCGAGTTTCCGGTTTCCGTCCATTTCTAAAATAAAGACGATTCCGAGTGAAACTCGGTCGCTTAAAAATTATAAAGATTGTAATGATAAAAATAAATAAATAAATGTATTTTTTACTCGGCAGTTTTGTATTTCACTATTAACCGAGGAAAGTAAAAAAAAAAAAAAAAACATTTTGTTGAGAAAAAAGTATTAGAAATATATCTGTAAAAATTTTTGTGCCAAAATATTTTTTGTGTTACGTGAAGTTTGGAATAAAAAAGATTCAGAGTTTTTTTTTTTTTTTTTGTCATATTTTGGCAATATTTTCCCAAATGTTGAGAATACTATTGAAAATTTCGAAAAATTTCCTCTTAAAAGTATCATCACGAAAAAGTGTTTATAGGACAAAAATCGAAACAGTGAAATTTTACTATTCGATTTGTGGTAAGCGTGCGCTATATCTTCAAACGTGGTATTTTCTTAAAGTCTCAATATATATATATATATTGATATAATAAACAGACCTTCACCTAATAAAAATTATGCACGTTTAACCGTGAACAAATAATAATTCATGATTGTTCATAGACACCACTTTCTAGTAAAATAATAATAATATGTAGATATGCATATCAATTATTAACAGCTATAATATATCAATTAACTTATCACTTTAAGTGTTACATTAAGTAAGTTGTAGGAATACAGAATAGATGAAAGAATATAATAAAATTCATCTATTCTGTGGTAGAATCATAAACCATAAACTATAAGTATTTCAAAACATAATTAAAATTGGAAATTTAACGAGAAATGTCTCTCCGTTATTTGTTTTTATTACAATTGAATTAGAATCGTTTGTATGTGGGTTATTAAAAACCAAAATTAAAAACCGATAGCTAAAAATTGACACCACTGATTTCAACAAAAATATTTATACAAATAGACTTGTCATTCGATAGTATAAGCAAGCGCGAGCATAAAAATATATTTTGGGGTTGTTTAGGCTAGTACATGTAATAGTAACGTTATACCCATCCGAAGGAGTGATAATTAGATTTCAGTTGTTCAGCAGTTGTAATTGTTTTATTCTTATTTTGAAATAATATCATATAAAACATTGATTTTCATTATACTATTTCTAATTAAGTATTATTTTTTATAAATGCATTATAGTACTCAAATATCTAAGGCACTTTGTAAATGAATATTCAATAAATTTATTAAAACATAAATAAATTGTCAATTAAAATTAAAACTAAATATCCTAATGGAAAATCATTTACCGCCTGAGCCACACATACTATTTTTGTCACACCTCAATATTTATAATATTCTTTGGAGTAATTTCACCACCCAACCGCATATATTTATAATACTCTTTGGACAAAGATTTTTTTTTCCATTCTAGCCGCCTGTAAAAGTAGTCTTTTTCGCCCGCCGCACGGACAGTGGCCATTTTCCACCGCGTCTACCCGTATCGAAAATTAAACTTCAAATACAACTATGGCAAAAAAAATTATAATCTAGTAATCCCAGCATGGGGAAAGAGGGGGGAGGGAAGCGCGGATGACGTCGTCCGTAACGTATGGAGCGCGCGGGCACGTGTCGCGCCGAAAGACAAACACGGAGAAAAGTCCGATAATTAAGCGGGACCGCCCCTGTCTCGTCGCGCGCTGCTCTGGAAGGGACTACGACGGTGGTGGTGGTGGTATCGAGGTAGTAATAATCCCGACACACGGCGCGGAGGGGCGGGCGCGGCAGGGACGTACCTCTGGGGATTCTCCCGGTGGCGTGTGGCGGTAAGGGGTTGCAATCAGTTGGAGGGGGACGACGGGGTATTTCTCCTCTCTCGACGCGCGTCGGTCCCGTTCACAGACTCTGGGGAATTCCCGTGTATATATATATATATACCTATGACGTACGCACGAATGTACATGTGTAAATGCCGGGTTGGAGGAGTGGGGGAGGTTAAGGGATGGCACAGGGGGGTGTAAGGGGGTCATGATACCGAACGCAAAGGGAGGGAAGTCATTGGTACACACGATTGCAACAGTGTGCAGTACGCGTAGTTGTATACAGGATGATCGGCGCGACAGACTTTTATTTGGAGACCGTACGTATACGTAGGGCGCGGTATGAACATTATTCGGTAGGACGAACGAAGTCACGGAGCTGAGAAAGTAAATTATTTAGTAAACGAAGCGAATTTAAGTAAATTTTACTTAATTTTTTTTTTTATCTGATAAATAATGAAAAGAAAAAAAAAATTATGAAAAAAAAGTATTGGAAAACATTTTCAAACTTTTTTTTCACATTTTCAAAATGTTTCTCATGTTATTGTCTACCTGTGTTAGATAAAATTATTATCAATATGATTGTCGCGTGGTAAAATGTAGAAAAAAGAAAAAATTGAAAATATTTACGTTAAATTAGTCAACGTGGCTTCATTGTAGCTCACTAAAACTATTGCAAAGTTACTGAATAATGGTTATGATTACACATTACTGAATTTCCACTCACTATAAACTTTGTGTGTATTAATATTGATTATTCTCATTGGCTCGTAATATTAGGAGTTAGGAAGATGTTGGAATTCATAACAGCGTTAGCAATTTACAATTAAAACTTTCCAATTATTAATTATTTATCAATTAAGTTTATTAGTGTCTTTTCTATAGAAGTCATAACTTGTAACCAATGATTTTCTCAAAATCCCACGGTCATAAAAGTCAGTAAACCACTGTTGTAAATGCTTCAATTTTTGCGTTCCCCCCCCCCCAGTAGTACGATTTTCTTCTTAAAATAAATCACAAGATAATATATATTAGTGCTAAAGAAAAACCGAATTGATAGCCGCTATCGAACTGCTGACTGGAATAATAATTGTTCGAAATTCACTTTCGTGTATCCGATAAACTATTTCGAACAAGCTTTGTGCAACTACCACTGTGTCATCTGTGAAAAGAAACACAAACGATTTTGTCGCGGGAAAATTATTCTAATTATTGCGCGCTCTCTGGACTCAAAATAAGACCGGGGTGTTCATAAAGTGCTAATAATGTCTTTTGAAGTGTTAAATTATTATCTCCTGGCGTTCCCGACATCTGTCACCAATCACCCTGTATAATACTGTATACATGTATAAACTGATTCTCTCCCTCCCTCCCTCTATATGTCTATCTTTCCCAGTTAGCGTCAAATCCGTTTGGGGGGGGGGGTGGCCACGCTTATTTGTCCGGACGAATTGGGTTTTAAAAATTAATCGGTACTCCGCAGCTTCTCGTCCGAGGGTAAACTACCGCGAGAGACTCATGCTCCTCGCCGCCGTTCGAATTTCCATGCGATTCTTTTGATGACGTTTAAATATATATATATATATATATATAAATTATACGGTATTATAATGATGCGCGGACGACGGCGCGCAAGGGGGGGGGAGGACGAATAATTCGTCTTTTTTCGTCGTTCGTTTTTTTTTTTTTTTGCGTTCAGTTTGTTTTGTCATTATAAAATACGTTCGCAGTGTCTTATCGGTCGGTCGTCATCAATCCGTTTGGCCTTTTGAAAACGATTTTTTATTTTTTTTTTTCATTTTTTTCCTCCCCTCGTTCATTTTTCGCCACTCGAATGAATACGAGACCCGCGTCGAGAGGCGTACACGTCATCGTAGTACTTAATACAAACATATTATTATTGTTATTATCATTATTCATTATCATTCAAATCTCTTTGGAAATTCGGTCGTGTTGCGTCGCAAATATTATAATAACGCGAATGTGTATAAATAATACTATCGAAACGTCAAACACGCTGACGACCGACGACGACGGGTGGGCCGGGTTCGGACGGCATTTGGGAATCAGAGGGACCCGCATAATATCCCCGCATTCCGCGGAGGGGGGGGGGTGGCGGCTCGTTTGTAAACGAAAAACAAACAAAGAAATACGCGAGTGAAACTTTTTCAGACATGTGACCGGTGAGGGGGGGGACTGCGCGGGGAAGTCGAACGGCTGCAAAACAGCGGTCGAATTCACAGGGACCTCGACCCTCAACGGTAGTCTTTCGTTTTTATTTACACGAATTATTAACTAATAATACATACATTCTCGTAGGTATCTTTTACTTGATCTAAGATTTTTTTTTTTTGATACGGCTCTGTTGTATTTTTTTTCTTTTTTTTTTTAGAAGCCCTCACTTCAAAATTGAACACCGGACCTTCCGTCGATTTATAAGTCGACCGACTTTGTTATCATTTCAATTATCACGGGTCATTATATGTACGAGGTTTTTACTTATTTTTCAAATGAAAGTATATATTATCGTTAATTTGTTTTCGCTTGGTCTTCTTGGTATGTCTCATTGTTATTTAACTTTTTTTTTATTATTATTTCAAACAAATTATGTACTTAATTTCAAAATTTTATTTAAAACCAAGTAAGTCAGATCAAATCTACAAACAATTTGAAATTATAAAATATTCCAACTGATTAGTGATTAGAGAAGTATTGTTAAGTTGTTTTAATGTTCCAAGGAAAACGATTATGTTTGTACACGACATTTTAAATATTATGATGAACGTATATTTAAAATCAAAATATTTTACATTATGTTATACATGTGATACCTGTTGACTTGATTGAGTTTGCTCTTCAACGGGTCCGAACAATAGTCGGTATAGATTCCAATTTTATTTCCGGTCGATCCTGGAATAATTAATGCCCCGATACTTAGCAGTGCTTTTAATAGTGCCCTAAATTTGTTTTAATACATCAACACACGTTCTACTTCTTGTTAATTTAAAACTGTCCAATGTTTAAGTGTGTAGGGGCTTATTTCATTAGGACTGCCAGTGGCGGAAAGTGTAGTTATGCAAGTCTGGAGATTCATAGTTTTATTAATTTTTTTAGACTCTGAGTGTAACGAAGAGGTTAGTATTTTCACAATGATGTTTATTCTTATTTTTTTCTGTAAACACATTTTTGTATGGAAATACTTGTCCAAAAGTTTCAATCACCAAAATATTTCAATACGAAAAAGTGTTTAAAGAAAAAAAAACCAAATAATTAACCTCATTGTAAAAACATTAGCTTCTTCGCTCCGCTCAGATTCCAAAATTAGTGATAAATAATAACGAACCGTGTTGCAACTATTCGACTTCCGTCTCGCAAGGCTCATTATGGTTAGGAGAGGGTGAGGTTTGACATCGAAGCCGTTTCGAAGGAATTTTTCACACTCAGAACACGTTACAATTTTAAAATATTCAAATTCGAAACACAGCGTTGTCTTGTTTTCGATTCCACATAATGTCTGCAAGACTGTTATGTGGTACGCGATTTGAAAACAATGTAAATTTAATATTATATTTTAAACGGCACACGAGATCGTACAAAAGCGCGCAATACCCGGTTAAGTAAATTCGACCGATTGATGTGCGTAAAAAGAGAAGAGATCGAATAAAAAAAAAAAAAATGTAATAACTCGGTTTTCGAAAGCAAAATGCACAAAATTTGATTCTACGCTCGCGTCGGTCTCTTCTTGTGTGCCCTGTTGATGTTGTGTTGCTTTCTTAAAGGAGAAACACACACACACACAACACTCACACACACTCGCACGCGCGCTCTAGAAGAAGAAAAAACCAATATAAAAATGAACCGACGAAAACGATCGATAAATCTAAGTTTTTACGCCCTCTCGGAATTCGTATTATATATATATATATGAAGAAAAGCTTTAAAAGAGCATTAAAAAATAAATAAAAAATTCCATAGGATAAAATGCGTTTTTTTGTGCGGCACGGTTGGACGAACACAAGGCGCAACTATTTCTGGTTTTTGCCGCCTTCGAAATGAAGAAAGAAAAAAAAAATAAAAGAGAGAATGAAAAAAAAAAAAATACTCACTATAAACGAAAATACGCCGCCGTGCATTTTTATACACGTCATTACGGCGAGTAGCCCCAAAACACTTGGTTCATTGTTTTTTGAATACGCGGCATTCGTTTATGCGATTATAATTCTCAATGATCTGGTGGTTTTTTTTCTTCATTCGACTTTTTTTTTCTTTTTTACGGTAGTCTCATTTTATAACGCGATCGCTCGTGAATTAGATATAACACGTTTAATCGAAACGAATTTGAAAAAAAGAATCGTTTAATAATTAATTATTACATATCGTGTATCACACGTCATCGTAATATATTTACCTCAAAATTGTGCTAAAAATCGTTAAGGAAATAAAAATTTGATTCCGAAGACATATTTTTCTTCTTTCGTACAAAAATTAATTGGCTTTTTAAGTTAGAGCTAACTATATTTTTCTAGATATTAGTCGTTTACAAATGTTTTAGTATCGACGCTCCAAATTATTTGAATATACCACAAAGTAATTATTTAACTCGTGTTCTTATGGCCACTTTCTACAACGCCGACGAGAAACAAGATCGATCTGTCGACAATCCTAATTATTGCGATTTTGATAAAATTATTTTAGGGCCTGCGGCTGTTGTTTGTCGATTATGTTATCTCAAAATTATGTTCTATTTAAGTTAAAATAACGAATAATTTGCTTACAATAACATAAATTATGGAATCATTTACTTATTGTACAATCAAATTTACTGAAGGTATATAATATTATTCCGATTGTAATTTGTAATAGTTATTCGTTACTTTGTTCCTATTATTATCTAAAATTAACGAGGAAATAATCCCGTTTATTCTACATTTAACCATTTTGTGCAAAAATAATAAACCACTAACGTTACAGGCATATTGACCAGTCATAATTTAACGATTCCTGATTTTTTCTTTTACGATTTCGAAAAAATATATTTAATCATTTCCACGTTCCACGTTCATCTTACATTATGAAAAAAAAAAAATTGTTATAATAATTATCCGCATGCATGACGTACGATCGTGCAACTGAATTTCTTCCATTTAATATTATACACCAATTAGAACTGTTCTAAACGCAAGTGACATTTATCTAAGTGCCATTTCGTTTTATGGCTCGTTTTTAATTTGGAATGCAATAAAAAAAAAAAAAAAAAACCCGTACAGCTATGATCGAACGCGCCACGATTTAATTTAATTTCCATTCCATCACCGTAGGTGTGTAATAATATTTTGATTATTTATTTATTTTATTAATTAACGCCAATCAGCTTTTACATAGTTTACATAAATGGAATGACAATACAAGAAAAAATATATATAAATAATAATCATAATAAAAAACAGTAGTAATACAGATTATATATAAGGGGAAAACATTTTCGACTAAATAACAATGTTTTATCTAAATTATAAGAACTAATAATAATTGATTTTAAAACGAACAAAGTGACCACTAAATATTATAAAAGTTTCAGTAAATCTGGATTTTCATTCATACTGAACACATGGCTCTGACAATGGGGATCGCTTTCTAGAACATTAGATTGCAATGTTGGGATATGAAAGATAACATGTTTATAACTAGTAGCTATTAATTAAATTATTGATATAATTTTATTGTATTTGTTACACGACTCGTTTGGAAAAACGTTCGGCTATGATATTATATAATAAACAGACCCTTACAGCTATATATATATATATATATATATGACTATACAAGAAAACGTATCTCATAACAGAGTCCCGTGATCCCCTATCAATTGCATTAATACCCTTCTTGTTGTTTATTCCCCCCAGTTAACTGTCTTACACACACTGCGAACCGAACTAAATGGAACAAATCCCTCTTATACGTACGTATTATACGGTGTACATTATAGAGTACCTACTGTGTTTAATAATTCAATTCCCCGCGCTGCGCAGTCGTATCAAGGAAAATAGAGATAATAATATAAGTTCGTGTGGATGCGCGCGGAATGCTAGTAATTTATTTATTTTGTAAATTACATTCAAGAGCGAAAAGGGTGGTGAACGTAAATGTTTTCCTACTTTAATAATTATTATACTTAATTGCGAATCACGTGCACTGTTCGCGTTAACATTGGCATTTTATGCGTTTACTCGTTTATGGATAAGATTGTGACCGTTGTTTTTTTTTAACTACCTAATAAGTTAAAGTTAAATAAAATCATTCTGAAAATATAACTTATGTCTAACCCCTCGAGTAAAGTCGAATTAATTTTAGAAATGAAATTAAGTCACCTTTTCCAGGAAAACAAATAATTGCCTTAGGCAAGATAAAAAAGTAAAAATAAAAATAGAAGTTCCTTTTTTCTGTAACCTTTAAGTAACGTTGTAAAAATATTCCTACACTAATGATATCCATGTAAAGACAACAAATTGTTTACATCAATATACAAAATTAAATAAAACTAAATATACAGAAAACGTGCAAAAAAAATAAATAAAAATTTGTGTAGTTCAAATTCTTATCTGATCAAGTGACGTTTCTGTTAGTTCAGTAAAAACATGCAAATGCACAAACTTCTGGGTCTTATTAATTTATTAATATTTACTATTTAAATCCGTGGTACTGGTCTAGTTTTTTTAACGATTCATGTAATATTCGTCGACGGACGTGACGATTCCGAAGTGGACGTGACGCGTAGAGTTCAACGAGGGTTTTTTTTTTTTGGAACCTCGCTTCAACAACAACGCAGTATACGTATACAGCCGTGAACCTACTCCTATATAAAATACGTACTATTAAATTGCTCTCTGAAAGGTTTCCGGTCCACGCGCGCACACACACACACGACAAACAACGGTGTTTAGCGGCGGTTTTTCGGAAAGAGAAAAAAAAAAAAACACTCAACACGATTAGAAACCGGCGAGCATTAACGCGGCGGCGTGACCACAAACCTCCCTGTAGTACGTTTTGGACGCATGGCGTGACACACGCGCACGTGAAAGTCTTTCGAGCTGAAATAATAATAATTACGTGGCTACAGGTAGTTGGGTACAGGTGGTTGGTGGCGGGTAGGTAGGTGGCAGAGTGATGTCGAAAAATACGGTCAAGTCTCCAAATTCGGTGTATATAAAAATAGTGAGGCGTTTGTCCAAGCCATATACCATATAATATAGTAGCACTCTGCACCGGTGTGACCGAATGTGACCTTGAAGTTTGTACACGGTGTTATTACGATGGACGTTTTTCACAGCGACTACAATCACATTGTCAGGGTGGCGCACATACGGGGAGGGTTTCGGGTTTATCTCCCCACAGGGACAAAAAATTTAAAATAGTATTACATTACCTATTGGTATTTATTCATCATTGCACGATTGTCAAAATGTTACTTTCTGAACTCGACGTAAATAAATCGAATTAATAATTATTGAATTTATATTTTTATTTACACAATTAAGTTATATTTTAATTATTAAGTGTTCTGTGCAGTTTTTTTCAATATTAAATGTTCAAATTCATACTTATTTCGGTCTTAAAAATACTAATTTCGTAAATTTAATTTACTGTCGTTTTTTTTTTTTTTTTTACTCAGCTTTACCTCGCAATTTTATAATAATATAACAAAATGTATAAAATAATACCCATTTTATAACAATTGATTTTCGGGTGAACACTTTATCAAAACTGAAAAAAAAATCGCGACATTATCATGGGTGCCGTTTACACAAACTATGCTCTATAATTTACATTATCATTTTTATTGCTTTCTTCTCATTTTTTAAGCGTATTATTTTTCTAAACCCTCCCCAGAGTATGATTGAACGTACTCCACTACGCATTACTATAATACGATAACGTTATCAATATTATACGAAACGCTAGCAGAATCTTAGACCATATAAACCATAGATAATATAAACATGGATGGAACACATCCAACTGAGACCGCTATATTTTGCGTACCTAAACTGATAAGAAATTTAGGCCGTTTGTTTACGTTTGGATATTATTTTATTTAAATCATAAAAATACCGCTTTTATTTAATTATTACCAACTCTTGTTCGTTTATTTATTTTATTAAATTGAATGCGTTCATAAATGCCGCATGTTTCATTGTGGTATTCAGTATTAAATTAAAAGTCGCCTATTTAGATATATTACATTATAATATCTATGAGCTGAATAACTTCACCGAACTTCACCTGTCGGGTGTAAAATATTTGTTTTTCCCGTTTTTATTTCACAACGTTCGTTACTAGAGAGCGAGCGAACCTCCCCTCATCCACCGTTCTCTTTGCTCCTCAGTACGGTATTAAGTATTTCATAAAATTATAAGTGCCGAGTTTCAAAAAAAAAAAATAAATAAAAATAACCCTTCTACGCGAGTCTCTGAATCGTCATTATAATATTTTAACGATTAGTGACCGAATTGTATACTTATAGCTTCGGCGGTAACGACTCGGAAACGATTCGAGAAAATCCTACCGAAATATAATATTGTTTTTTCGCCCGCTTACTCTGTACCGAAAAATCTGGTAAAGAAATAACGTTTTCTATTTTTATCCCTTTAACTCATTTCGGCCCCTTTGGCCGTTAGTGATTGAATTTTGAAGAATGAGCTGGTAATAGATATTTCATTTCGTTTTGTATTACAGAGTGGTACCTATGTGTGCTGAGATTCAAAAAAAAAAATCGGACCAAAAAATAATTTTTATTTTTATCCCCCTTTACTCTTTTTTCTCTCTCTAAACGGATGAATGTTAAAAAATCCTTTCTTTGCTGGTCTCTACATCCACAAACGAAACTACTGATCAAATTTAATAATATACAAAGATTCAGCGGTTTCGTCTAAGCCAGTGTTTCCCAGACTGTGCGGCGCGTATCCCTTAGGAAGCTTGGACATCTGGTAGGGAAGACGCGGTGTGGAATACGCATTATCAGAACACCCAATTACTTGGTAAAAGTAATTTCATAAAATGTATTCTAGAAGAAATCAAACCGTGTAAATTGGTATATAAAATAATCAGCCGGTTAGTCAGCCAGGACACATTATTTTATAATTATATGCATATAAATATGAACGAAATTACAATTAATTAGTAATAGTTAATTGTATTCAAACATGAAATAAATAGCTTGTAGAAGTAATATTATCAATATTGTAAAAAAACCGTCAAAAGGTCAACGCGACGTCGTCGTCCCTTAGACCACATAATATAACCCGACGACGACGGTGTGTTTAGTTTTCATTATTTCGTAACCAATAGGGAATTCCCGTTGTTAACATCATAGGTGGTACACGAGAGTACAGGGTAACATTTGTGCGTCTCTTGAAGTTCAACACTTCGCGCCCCAAGGAAATACTAATACAGATCGGCCGATGATCGAATGTCGTCATTACACGATGTCCTACGGTCCGGTATCTATACCGACGCGTTATTTTACTATTTTTTTTTCTCGGTTTTTTAGTTTTACAAACGCGCGCGCACTCCCGGACGAAATCAAACGAAACGCACGGCGCAAAGCCACCCATAGAGGGGTGATGAGGAGAGGTGAAGGGGACCAAAATTCGTCTCGGGTTGTGGTCGAGCAGCAATCGAGTGTAGAGAGAGAGAGAGAGAGAGGAGAACGTCCTCTTCGGTTTTTTTTCGTTCTTCTTCCGGTTCGCTTTTCTTCGTCCGATTTGGCTGCTTTTTTTTTTTTGTCCCCCCAACCCCACAGTTTTTCCAGTCAGTATATCGTCGTCATGGGTGCTGAGAGTCTCCCCAGAGTGATCGCGCTTTATTTTCCTATCACAAAATATAAATGTACTACTTGTATAAATAATAATAATAATAATTATATTATTGTGTAGGTAGATAATAATAATGTCTTCTGGACACGCCGGTGTCTCGTTTATGCGACTACAGACCCGTGACAGTGTTTTGGCCACAGCCGACCGGTAATCGATTACGTACGCGTCGGAACAATACTCGGACTGGCGCGCAAAACGTCGTCTCGACGTGTCGCTTCGGCCGAGTTCTATCGATTGCGTCGGATATTTGTAAAAATATTGATTCCGCCGACTACTGATCGTGACACATATTTGCATATTATATTGATTCCACTGAAAATTTCTCAATAAATTAAAGAAGTTAATATATACGCGGTTATGTTTGTATATTATATTGATCATACAAAAATAATAATCGAAATTAAAAAAAAATAATAATTTAACTTAAGAAATATAAATCGATGTGTACATAAAAGTATACAAAAGTCTAGATATTGGCGTAAAACAAGAATAAAGAAAAAGTGTGAAATGAAAAAAAAAAAGTTCATTACGAAACTGGCGATTATTTAAATTAAATAATTATTGATAGATTTAATTGTCGTGTCCACACTTTTGGACAAGTATTTCTATGAGAAAAAGTCTTCACATAAAAAAAAAAAAATTGTAAATTTAAATTTCTCTCGGCTCAGAATGTAAAAAGGTCAGGAAAACCAATATTATCCCGATTATTCAGCCGTGCAATAAGAGTGTGCGGACAATATACGTGGCTACAAGTAGTCGGCGCAGGAGCGGCCGCTCGTTTACGGAAATACCTGACCGAAATCGTTACAATACGCCAGTGATTACGGTCGACGGTTGTCCTGTGCATATATTATTATTATTATTATAATTTAGTTACGAATCGTGTAAAGAAACAGTGTCGTTTTGGGAGCGGCGCGACAGACGAAAAAACGCGCCTCGCAGTCTGCGCGCGAAGACGTTCAATAATTAGCCTGATTGACTCGGAGGCGGCGGCAAAATTAACCAATTTCGATGGAACGCACGACTAGTGTTATGTTATGTGCGTGTGTGTAATAATATGCGCACTATAATGGCGCGCGATATTTGCATAAAAAAAAAAAAAAACGATGACACTCGTGTGGTTTTTGTTCTCGTCCGTTGTGGCTTTTCACGATTGTTTTGGAAACTCCGACGGTCGTTTTGTATTCACAGCGCGCAGAGTTTGACGGAATTCCAGAATAATTATTGCTCGAGATTGTTATTATTGCCGTCTCGTCTTCTCGCAGTAATTTTTTCAAACTGCATTCGCTTCTAGATGGTACTTTAAAAAAGTCGTTTACCGAGATTCTCAATATTTTTCTCGAGATTTGGGAAAAACTACATACAATTTGACAAAAAAAAAAAAGACTCAGAAACTATCTTCTTTCGATTCAAACTTTATGAAAATTCAAATAAAAATAGACAATTATATAAGGAATATTAATGATGTTTAAAAAATGAATAATGAGCGAAGAACCTAATGTCAATTTAATGTTAATTAGTGTTTAGTTTATTATTATTATTATTATTTTATGTGTACACGTTTCTATAAAATGTATTACACTCACAAATTCCCACCCGGAGATCGAAGAATAAGAAGTCTGTGCGGTTTTATTTTTTTCAATTTAACAAATATTATTTTGCAAAGAGTTATTGCAATGTTTACGGCGATAAAACAAATTTCCTGACAATAAATTCATTTAAATATATACTCGTCAATAATTTACTTATATTTTAATGTCGAATGAGTAGGTGTTATGGTGTACACAATTTTACAAAAAAAAAAAAAATATGCGCAGATGATTTATCTGTGAATTTTATATAAATTAGTTTTACAAGAAGTTACATTAGTCGTTTGTGTGTACTACAATTTGATTTATCGTTTATTAAAAGTAGCGAAAATCAAGGAGGTTTTATGTTGTACCAATTAAATTCCAAAGAGAAGACTCGTTTCCTGCGCCAACGCTCTCGCGTACCTACAAACACCACTATTTGAACGTGGCGGCCGCCGTAACGGATGCGTTGAAATTTCGTTTGCATTTGTTGTGACACTTTTATTTTTTTCAATTCGATGATTCCAAAATAATACCGAGAAATGAAACGTTTTTAATACTTGCAGCAGGCTGCAGTCGTATCGCGCGGCCACGCAGCTTATGCGCGCGTGGCCGCATTTTTGAAGAGACATAATACGATTTCGATACGCTCAATAATATTTTTGAAGTTAAATAAAGACGAAAAGTTCGATAAGTAGAGTGACGACGGTAATCGGATGTCGATTGGTAAATGAGAAAAATAAATATCTCGTGAATATCGTGTTATTCGAACGAATTTGATCGTTAAGTATATTATAATATGAAAAATATTTCGACGTAAGAATATTTTTTGAAAATGTGAAAATGTTTAGAAATAGTTTGCTAACATATTTTTTTCTATTCCTATTTAATACCTAGAGTAAAAAATAAAAAAAATAAATTTATCACAACACACTTTTTAATTTTTGAGTAAAATTATCTCGAATAAACTGAAGTTCCACTAGAGAATAGTCTTATTGCAGAAACTGTTTATTGTTTTTTAAAGAAATTAAATATACTCACAAGAGTATCCTATTCGAGGAACAAAGAATACTCGAGGTGCGAAGCAGGTGTTTTTTTACAATTGAACGAAATACAATAAATTATTAAGATCCTGAGTGGAGTGAAAAAATGGTAGTTGTTTTATAACTGTACTTGTTTATTTTTAATTTTAAGGAAACAATTTTTTTTGTTTAGTAACAGGGCTGTAAACTGTAGTGTACGGGGAGATCGCACGGATCCACTCCTGTATATTATTGTTTTGCGAGTCGAAAACGTAATAATTTAAACTATCCATGTGACACAAATAATATACTTTTTATAATATGTTTATGTAATAATAATATGAATCTTCAGTCTACATTTCGACGGCATTGAATCGATGACAGTAACATCAAAACGTTATGAAAAGGTGTGGCTGTGTAAATCTCATACAGCTACTCGATAACGCGTACAACTCGTCAAGTGCTGTTAAAACATTGGCGTTATCGCCTGGACAAGTAATTTGCGCGGCACACGTTTTAATGCACTACAACCGCGTCACGTGATGATGACTCGGCATCGGTAAGAAAATATGACTGCGGTATATATATAAATCATATTATATCATCGGTAACGATGGAGTGGGGGAGGGTTTTTCAGTGAGCCGTTTAACATTCAACATAAAACATTTATATTATGCTTTAATGGAAGTTTCTTTTTTGACAAGAATAGTACATATTTTTACTTACATTATAGTCTTTATATATTTTTAAATTTTCATATCAAATGTAATGAATTAATGAAATTAGTTTAGTAATTTTATCGAATGCGATCAGTGCTAAGATTTAGGTGAACTGATCAGGTAGTCGAAAATTAGATTTTACGATTATTATTTCGAAGAAATCTCAAAACGATTAAAACCGTCTTCGTCAAATAACAAAATTATGTAACTTAAATCATTGATTTTGATTAAGAAAAATCAATACAGGCAATGCCTATGAAATATGATCTAAATTACACTTATGATCTACAGAAAGATTTTTGTGACTAGGTGTGTACCAGTGGTGAATTTACGGAAGGGGTCCATGGATTCCAGAATTTTCTCATTTACCCGATTGATATTTATTACCTAATAATATAACATGTTGAATATTGTTAATATTATGTAAATTTTTTTTTTCAATGTACACTTTTGTAGAATGAGTTATCCAAAAATTTCGTTTAACAAAAGAAATAGGCTGTAATTGATACTTCAGAAAAGGAATTTATTGAAATTCTCAATAGTTATTCCAAAATGAAAAAATAACATCAGATTTGAGTAAAATTACTTAAAACGTTAAAATATGTCGAAAACTTGATTTTCTGAAACGAAGAATCAATGAAAACGCATTCGTTTAAACTTATTTCTAAGATAACAATCCGTGTTATTAATACTAATAACATGATTTTCAATTGCATATCATGTTATCGAAAATAAGTAATTGTGAATTTGAAAAATTGTATAGAGAATTGTATAGAGAATAATTTTTGGACCCCTCCAATGAAAAATTACTAAATACACCACTGGTTCCAATCCCTCCCCACCCCCAAACCGTCCTCCGTTCGTATAATATGTACTTCAAAAAGCACCTCCCCCCCTCGACGCGTCATAATAATACAAGGCATAATACGCTAGCCAAGCAACAGCAGTCATCGTCTGCAGTCTGCAATTTAAGGAGATTACAATAATATATTATTATAAACACACAACACACAGACACATATTTCATAATATTACACACATTATATAATAATATCATAAACTCATATTATACGTATATATAGTGTACACATTGCATAATAATATGTATATCGTATATACGCGTTTCCGGACGTATTAAGTTATAAAATAAAATGTCGTGAAAAATACCGTTCATACCCGAGCGAATTCAAAGACTTGTCACGTCGTAAACATCTCGCGGACCCGGGGCCACGGGTTGCGTACACACACTCGTACACATACACTAAACTCACACACACACACACGCACACACATTAGCGCGTATAAATAGAAATTATTCAAGTTCAACGTTTTCGAGGAGAGTTACAATAACGCGTCGTCTCCGGGCAATTAGAGATGGCATTGTGTGCGCAAAGGACTGCTGCAGCAGCGTACGGGTGCGACTATATGGCGTCCGGCCTTCGCGGCGGAGCGCAGTGGGAGGAGGTGCAGGTAAAAAACCGTTTTCTCGTTTTTATTTTTTATTTTTATTTTTTTTATTATTCCAAAGTCAGAGGTATACACATTATATGTACGTACACGCGCACACCACAACACATTGTTTATTTACTATTTTGAATAAAAAACGAATTTATTACGTCAAGTGGCTGAATATTATTAATAAACTATTCAGATGACAAACGCGCCGCCGCCTACATCCGAGGCGTACAGAGTGTTTAAAATATACATAAATATATACACGTACGAGTTTTAACATATATATATATATATATATATACATACACATGTATAGTGCGAGCGGCCGCGGACTACCAGTTTCGTGCGAGATATTTCGAATAACGAGACACACATATAAACACACATACAAGCAGTTCGTCGTCGACGTCGGCCAACTCGTTTTAGTTGAATGGACTTTTTATACTTCGATGTAAGGAGAGAAAAAAAATGAAAAAAGAAAAATACGCAAGTCACCCGACCGCGGCAATATTTCCATATCGGGATGCTGATTGATTGGCCGAACGCGATAAAACGTTATGGGAGCCAACAGGTTTCCGACGACGTGCGCATACGCGAATACACATTATTATTATTATTATTATTATTATTATTATATTATAATAATAGTAATATTATGGTTAATAACGTGCAGATTTAGCGATTTGCCGCCCCTATGCTGAATGAAATTCACCTCCCCTATCCTAACAAAAAAACACACGTACAACAAAGTGTCCTTATACAAAAAAAAAAAAAAAAAATTGAGCCATGA
>JAIPRM010005736.1:0-19967 GCA_025469315.1 Stegophylla sp. TES_Ste_2020 | reverse complement strand
TTAAATTTTCATAAAATTCGGATCAAAAAATGATGGTTTCCGAGTCGTTTTTGTCAAATTTTGGGTAGTTTTTTCCAAAAAAAAAAAAAATTGAAGAATTGAGAAATTCAAAATATGACCTCTTTAAAGTACAATCCAGAGGCGAATCCGGTTTCAAAAAGTTATTGATCGAAACTTTTGGACAAGTATTTCTATACGAAAAAGTGTTGACAGAAAAAAAAAATAAAAAATAAAAATAAAAAATAAACATCATTGTAAAAACACTAGCTTCTTCACTTTGTTCAGAATCTAAAATCCAAGACCCTGGAAGTTGTATTGGAGTTAAGAATAGCTCTTGAAAAAAATGAATTTTTTCCACTATTTGTATTAAAATTAGGTGTATGAAACAAATCAGAATTTCGTGTATACCTACTAGGGATTCTAAATCCAATTAAATTTAATATTTAAATATTAGAATGTACCAGTGACTTTTTCAAAAAGCATACTTCTTACTATAATAAAATTATAATGTAGTAGCATAACATTTATTTATGTATACGATAGCGCATGAAAGTTTTATATACTATTTTTTTTTTGAAGGAAAAAGACAATAGTACAGGACAATAGAATTTGATTTTTGGAGGAATAAGGATACGGCCTTTTTTTTTTTATATAAGGAAAAGGGAAATACGATGGAAAATGGAATCTGATTTTCGGAGGAAAAGGTCCTCCACACGAGTGAACGAGGTGAGTTCAACGTGTGCACGAAGCTCGCGCACGCCTAATGCGCACGTGTTCGCGTGCGCGTCCAAGATTCATATTAATAATAATATTAGTATTACTACTTGTATCTCGTGTTCAACCGAAAATCGGTTGGCCTAATTATTGACGCTCGTCACACGCCAACGTCCATCATCTGCTGCACGCGGCCGACCGAACCGGTCGAATGGTAATCAAATAAAACCGCGGTAATAACAAGTGTACCGGCGATAACTGGTAGGCAGTTTTTTGAGATTAAATGACTTGTAATTTGTCCGGAAAAAAGCGAAATATGAATGCGCTAAATATTTTACCTAGATATAAATAACAAAATATGAAGTTCCTGAATTTTATTTAGATAATGATAAAAAAAAAAAAATAAAAACAAACACGTTTTTATCTAGAAAAATGTCAGATAATTTTTGTGTTTGATTTTGTACGTTAAAATTTTAGATTTTGAACGAAGTGAATTATTGTTAGTGTTTTTACAACACGATGTTTGTTTTTTATTTTTATTTTTTCTATAAACGCCTTTTCTTAATATGGGAAATACTAGTACTTTAAAAGAGGTCATTTTTTGAATTTCTCAATTTTTTAATTTTTTTTTTATTCGGAAAAACTGCCCTGCAAAATTTGACAAAAATGACTCGAAAACCATCATTTTTTAATTCAAACATTATGAAAATTTAAACTTAGGTAAACAATAACACGAAAAACATTTTGGTGCGAGAAAATTTTGAAAATGTGAAAAAAAATTTTGGATACTTTTTCGAACTTTTCTTTATTCATAAGATAAAAAAAAGATAAATTACCTAAGTTAAGGTTAGGTTAGATCAAAATTTTTAGGGGAAATTAATATTTTTACGAGTAAAAAAAAGATATTGAAAAAAATCACTATGGGTATTTTTTGCTTTTTAATCGGTGGTTACTAATAATATTTTAATAATTTAAAATTAGATAAAATTATCATCAACAAAAAAAAAAAAAAAAAAAAAAGAGTTTTTTCCTAAATTCTATATATTTTATCTAAAATGATGTAATTTTTATTAAAAATTTGATGTAGTTTTTCCTTGTTTTCGAAAAACTACATAGGCGAATATCGAAAAATTACATATTTTTAATACTTTTGCAGAGTTTCCAGAAAATATTGCTTTGCCCAAAATGAATTCGATATTGTAATAATAAACGTTGTACAGTTCCTGGAATACATGTTTTAAAATGCAATAATTGCAGTTACATCGTACTGTATTTAATTTCGTAGTTCCTAAACCTGTCGGCTGCAAAATTCAAAGCACACACCCGAATATTATGCAAAATACCTAAATAATCCATTTTACCGGTAACATATTATACATTTATAGCTTTACAAGTATTGTCTTTAATTTAAAATCGAAAATGCAGTTTTCCTTAAATGGAGTATAATAATTTTTAATTTATTTATGCGTTCCCCGGGAGAAAGATTGCCATCTGTAATAATCTGTTTATTCCATAAATTAGAACAAAAATACGTGAAAGCACATTTATGCTTGTGCACGTGCTCTTGCCCGAACGGGGTGGAAAATAATTGTAGAAATTTATCGCTAAATAAATGTTATGTCGCGTCACTGTTTTTCCCTGGCCAGTATTATACACCGATATTGACTAAGAACAGAAAATAAAATGTACGATAAATAATAAAAGGCGTACAAATAAAATAAAATAATGATCATAGAAAAACATTCATTCCACTCGGGATCAAAACCGTATTGACAAAAAAAAAAAAAAATAATTGATAAATAGTAATTTTAGATGCTGAATGGAGCGAAAAAACTAGTTTTTTTACAATGATGTTAAAATTTTGTACTATATGTTTTCCTGCACTTTTTCGTATGAAAAACTTTTCCAAAATTTCGACCAGCCATTTTTTTTCGCCGATTCCGGTTCTTCGGTACTTTTAAAGCTCATCATCCGAAATTCTCAATTATTTTTCAAAAATTTGAGGAAACTACCAAAAATTTTGACAAAAACAGCTTCAAAAATTTCTTTTTTTTGTTCAAACTCTTATAAAAATGTACGTACACGCGGTTATGATAATTATTATTATTGTTTTAAATTAGGTACTGCCGATTCTCGCCGCGTTCGATAGCAGTAATTGTAATTACGAACGCCCATAGAGTGGTTTTCGCGGCGGGATAGGAGGGGATTTGAGGGTTAAATCTTCTCCTTGATTAAAAATTCACACAACGTCGATCGCAGATAATATTATTATAATATCTATTGCGCAGCGTTTCCCGGCAACCCGGAAGACACGCCCCTTTTTTTTATTTTTTTTTTTTTTTGGCGAGGAGAGGGAGTCGTTCGGAATTTTCAGCAGGGGCGTGAGTTCATCTCGGTTAAAAATAATTTCGAGGCAACCGGCCAACAAAATAAATAAAAATAAAATAAAAATACTTGTCCAAAAGTTTCGACCTGTAACTTTATTAAATTTAATCAGAATTTGCCTTAAAAAAAAAAAAAAAAAAAAAAAAGTACTTTTGGGAAGTCATTTTTCGAAACTCTCAACGGTTTTCCCAACATTTGGGGAAACTATTCAAAATTTATTTCAAATTTATTATCAAAAAATATTTCGGTGAAAGGTAATTTTTGATATGTCAACAACACTTTTTTTTCCTGTTCTCATTTAACAACGATATAATATAAAACTGACTGAGAAAAACATTTTTTATTTATATTTTGTAATAATAACAAACTCAATGATTTTCGTGTAAAATAGCAGCTCCGATCAGATATATTTAACTGAAGAAATAATTTATCGTTTCTTTAAAACGTAACACTCTCGCCAAACTCGCCCACCCGAGGAGCGAAGATTACCCATGATGCGAAGTATTTCCTGCTATTAAATTACTTTTGTTTAAAGCTCAGTGCCCATACCATAGTTATCTACTCTGAGTGTATTAAAGCGTAAATTTTTTTTTGTAGTAATTAATTTGTCGTTTACATTGCGGTGACTTAATTAACGATTTTAGTCGTTTTCCCCGTCAATTGAACCCTGTTTTTAGTAATAATTAATACGCCTTCAGGGACGGCAGTAGAAAAAATTTCACCAAGTGCAAAAAAAATAATTTGTCTAAATAAAGGCCGTGGGTTAATTTTGAACCTGTTTTATTGAAAATAAATTTTGATTTTTAATGTTAACTATACCATATATCTTTTAATAGAAAATGTTTAATTAAATGTATACTAATATCATATCAAAATGCAATAACGAACAAAAAACATATATTTTTATTAATTTTCCTTCAATATATTTCATTGTAGACAGCTTGCTTGCTGTTGCTATCATCCAACAAACTTTCATTATCAATGACAGGAACCGCAATTATTAATCTATAAATAAACAATAAATATTCATGATTCGTTATTATTTCCACCGACTACAGAACGCCAATTTTGCATGATTGTTTAGGGACTCACAGAATTTCATAAATATTTCAACTTCCTGCGTTATTAATAATTTTTGGAAAAATCTCAGGTGGTTTGCACATTTGCACATTTGCACCACCTGCTCACCCCCCCCCCCATGAAACCTTCCCTCTGTATTGTTCATAGAAAAATGTTAAGTATATAAAAATATTGAATTAATTTTAGTTGGTGATTAATAATCAATATCTATCGTTTATTTTATTTATTTATTTATTTATTTTTTTTTTTTGAATCTGGACCACTGCGCGTCGCGGGTGCGCACATTAAAGTGCACTTGCGTATCGAAACCGATGAGAACGCGTTCGGGACGACTCGTGGGAAATTCGTTGAGCGAGATAACAGAGAGTGAATTATAAACGTGAATATTTTCGGAGCGAGATAAAACGAAAAAATAAATAAAAAGATTGGTAACAGACTGCGTGCTGTGTGTGTGTGTGTGTGTATCGTGAGAGTTTTATTGGCGCGCTGGAAAAAATATAACGGGAGTATAAAAGCAAAATAATATCCTATTTGAATTTAGGTGTATTATTATTATTCGTATTACATATTAAAGTCATTTCAGCGCTCGCCCGGATATCTCCGTAGGTACGCGTAAAACGTAGCCGCGGCTTTAAATAATAATAATATATAAAATTAGTGATGTGACGTGGGAATATTCTCCCGTGAGAAGAAAATATATTATAATATATAATCCGGAACCGATTGGGAATATATTTTCCACGACATATTTTCGTTGCCTAAATGCGATTTGTCTTTACAGTAATGTTAATTTTTACATTTTTTTTTTTGATATTTGTACACGTTTTCCTACGAAAAATACTCGTTCAAAAGTTTCTTTCGCCGACTCATCGAATCGCGACATTCATCTCTTAATAGTAGTACTTTTAAGAGGTCATTTTTCGAAATTCTCAATAGTTTTGTGAAAATTTGGGAAAAACTACCCGAAATTTTGACGATAAAGACTCGGAAACAAAGAATTTTGTAACTTTTTTTCATCAAAAATATTAATTCTTACTTTTCTTGGTTAATAGTCAAATGTAAAACTATAAAAAAAAAAATACATTTATTTACTATTATTATTTTTTGTTATCATTACAGACTTGATAATTTTTAAATAAAAACTGAAACTCCGCTCAGAATCGTCATGTTGAAGAAATGATTATTTAAAATTTAACACATCCGCCAAATCTCACCCAAAGTACAAAGTACGTATTTTTTCTTTTACTGACCTTTCTGCAGTTTGGTGTTCACTTGTATACGCGTAAATATTTAATTACTTACACGATCATCAAAAACTTAAAAAAAAAACAATCGTGTTTTGTTTTTTTTTTGTTTTTTTGGATTCGGAGTGAAGCGAGTTGTCTATAGATTTTACTTCTGTATTTGTTTTTTTTTTCTTTTTGTAAAAACATTTTATCCAAAAATCCTAAAAGTTTTATACCAATAACAGCTCTACAGTAGCAAATGTCTCGTGCAGAAAAAAAAACTTCAGACAGGCGATTTTTCTGATTTCCTCGAGTTTTCATAATTTTAAAAATATATCACAAAATATGGGGCGATAACATAACGTTTTAATCGACAATAATTTTAATTAAATCGCTAGGGGGGTGTTCTCCATGAACATTAATTACTATTTAACTAAAAATTGAAAATTCTCATTATTTTTAAGAATTAATTATATTGATTTCAGGAATTAATTCCCCTGGATTTCAAGTACAGGGGTCCATCCCATCCCTATCGCTCGTATCGTATTCTCGTAGCCGATCAAACGTGCCCACGTGTGAACATCAACGTTTTAGAGTGATACCGCGATTAAGATAATCGCGAGTAATACATACAATGCGTATTAAAACACTTAAAATGTATGTATACTTAAAATTTATTGTAATTTCATACTCGTCAACGCATAGATGTAAGTATTTTATTAATAATTGTACATTTTATTTTGTTTTTCTTGTAGATATAATATTACTGTAACGAATAACGATTGTTATTATTAAAATGTATGTAATTGGGCGTGACCCGTTTAAAACTTAAATAAATATATAAATATCGTGTGCGCAGGTTGTTCGTAATTTTTTTTTTTTTTTTTTTTGATTTCATTTATGTTATCGCCTTCCCCCCCCCGCCGCGCGCCGGCAACCCGCAGGACTACGGTCCTGTCGTCGTCGTCGTCGTCGTGATTCACCCCCGCTGAAGCCCCCGCCATTTCGCGCTGCAGAATTACGATCTCGGTCGAGAAAAAAAAAAAGAACGAAAATAATTCATAAAAGTGAAAAAAAATTAAATAAAAATAGAATCCACGAGCATGCGAGTGTACTGTGTGAGTTGTAGTACTCGGAGATAAAAACCGACGGAACCCCCCCCCAGAGCTCTACTACTACCGTACACGAGATTTTTAATTTATTTTTTCGGTGACCCGCCAGACCGGTTTCACAGCTCACCTCAACAACACCACAAGTCGTCTACTACATCGGGACGACGCGTTTGAATATTATTTTTCGTCTAACCGATGTCACTGTCACTGTCACACACACACCGAGCGGCTGGTAAAGTCGTCGATAAGACAATAACCGGAGGAAAAAAAACACATGAAATCGATACTCTCCGATTGTGTATGCGAAGAGTGCGGTGATTTTATGAAAAAATGCGATTAATAAAAAAAAAAAAAAAAACATAAAAATAAATACGTATGAACGGGAGCACTCGAATTTTAAACACTCGCAATGTCTTTATTTTTTACTGTGAACAAAGCGATAAAGCCAGTGTTTTTTTACAACAATGCTGTTTGATTTTGATTTTTTTCATTTTTTTCCCCTTTTTATTATTTTTTTTTTTTCGCGCTTTCGTATAGGAATATTTTTGTGCAAAAGCCACTTGTGGAATCACGATTTGCCTCCAGATGGTAGTTTTAAGAGGTCGTCTCTCGAAATTCTCAATCGTTTTCTCGAAATTCGGGGAAAACTTCTCTCAAAATTTATCGAATAGACTCGGAAATCGTCTTCTTTTAATCCAAACTTTATGAAAATTTAAATATAAATATAAACAATATTATTGAAAATGTGTAAAAAAAATTCACAAAATAGCTATTTTGAATTTTTTTTTTCTAAAACTGTAGTATGAAAATTCAAATTTCGAAATTTGGGTTCTAAAAAAAAAAAAATAATAATTTAAAAGGTATTAATAGAACAAATTAAAGTTTCACGTTTGTCAAATCATACTGGAGGGGACGTACCGGGATATTGCGATTTACAAATAAACGTAATCGTTCGGTTTAAGAGGAGTTAACCTTCAGAAAATTCAGCGTTGCGTTTCTTTTTCTAATTCCGAACAAAACGAGAGACCAGACCGGACATTTGGAACCCTCTAAACTCGCAGTGATATGATACAGTACTCCGGCCAGTATGAGAACGAACTCCCAGGACAGAGCTTATCTCCGTTACTGCCGCGCATTGCTCGTCCTGTGCGCGTCGATATGATTATTTATCGTAGAGCCCAGCATTAATCAAATCGCAAACCTACGAGATACGTAGGTTAATAATTTGTCGTGTTGACGTGAACCAGATGATGAACACAAAAAAAAACATGTTGGTCGCGTCTTCTTGTTACGTCCGAGATGATGATAATCATTTATGATATTATGTATTATTAAATAATATCGAAATCTTTATAACCGGGAACCGACTCCAGTGGGGGGAGAGGGTGGGGGGCAGCGTCTGTTTTTGTTTTCCACTCTGGGCGATCCGAGGGAAAGTCGTACCCGAATAAATCATGACCGTTCCAGCAGCTACTCCTTAACCGTTTTATAATCGACGCGTTTCGAATCCAAAAATAGGATTAATATAATCGTAGTGGTAATAGTAGCAGTAGTAGTAGTAGTAGTAGCACTAGAAGCGGCGGTAACAAGAATACAAAAATACGGTCTTACGAACGCTTCCTTATATTTTATGTTATAGTTCTCTTACGACAAGAAGGATTTAAAAAATTAATTTCCTTCGAAGTCCCTTCTAAATACGTATATACACATAGCCGTATATTTTTTAACATAATTATTACAATATTATTCTGATAGCTAGTTCAATATAATCGATTTTAAATTCAGATTTTTACAAAATTCAAGAGATTCAATTGATTTATTAAAAAAACAAAATTAATTTGAAAAATCTCGAATGTAGAGTATCGAGTGGCGTAGCTACAAAAATTTGCGCCCCCCACCATGCAAATAATTTCATCACCCTTATATATAATATATAACTATCAGTTTGGCATATAATTTTTTTTTTCGTTTTTCTATTTCTTCTAATTTTATTTTAGATTCTGAGTGGATTTAAGATTTTTAAAATCCATACCAAAAAAATGCTCAATGCGTACTGACAATAATTTGTTTATTTGAGCTATTGTTCAATTCGCTAACCCGAAATTTCGGTAATGGTTTCCGAAGTCCTCCGTTCGAATCGTGCGAAACCCATCGCGAATTTCGAGTTCCAGCAGAATTCCTCTCGGTCTTTCACCGGCCCCCTCCTTTTTGGGCCTTACACGCACAGACTGTATGTAATTGTACGGTAAACGTACGAGATGAAATTGTTTTTCTCCGCAAATCGATCGGACGGGCTTCAGGTCAATAGGATTTTGACAAAAACACAAACACAAACACACACACACACACACACACACACACACAAGACTTCGGTCATAAATCTACTCGACCGCCCGCACGGCCACGACCGAAGTGAACAGCTCGCACGTGTTATAATCATACACACACACACACACACGCGTAGATATTGAATATATGATAATAAAATAAACGCGTACATTAAAAAAAACATATATGTAAATATGATAATTCAGTGTACTGCTCCGTCGTTGTACTGCGACACGTATGCGCCGCTGCAAGTCCGAGGCGTTCAAAGCGAATCATCCCGTCTGAAAAAATAAACCAAAAAAAAAAAAATCGATAAATATTTTTATGATTAAAAAAGCCGGATAGACTTTGCCACATCAATGGAGATATAGTTCGGTTTTCGTGTGGGACATTCTTGGTGGGTGTGTTGAATTTTACCGAACCGATGATATATTTTGCGGTAATTACTTTTGAGTGTAGCTATATCGAATAAAATATTAAGAAAATATCATTTGGCCAACATTTTGTGTCATCAATTCGACTAATATTGATAACTGTATTTTACGCAGTGTTACTATCGGTTAAAGTTAAGAATTATGAATTTCTCATGTATATTGCATGTGTCTATATATATATGTTACTATTTATACTTCGACTATGAATCCATATGTGTATTCTCGTCCGAGTAGTACTTTTTTTTGAGTCGATTCGCCGAAACGGACTACGGCCGCCGCGAACACGACGTTGAAATAATCGCGCATATTAATAACAAATCGTTTCGCTCGCCAACCGACCGAAAACGATCTCCTTCCGCGCGCACATCTCGGCCATTATGAAACTTAATTATCGCGTATAAATCTCGTGTTTTTCGGATCACAATATAATATTATATATTGAGTACCAGTTTCCCAGGATCGGTAGCCCGCAGTAAATATTTTGATGTATATACGATATATATATATTTATAACACACACGGGTGTATATAACACATGATTACAAAATATAAATCACTAGTAAATTACGCGATGAATTTTGACGGGCGCGGAGGCTATAAAAGGACATAGTGCGTAGAGCGGAAACGACGGGATAGACAGTTTCGAATCCGAAAACGGAATCGGATACGAATTTGAGTTCGGACAAGGAGAAAAGATTACCGAAATCTTTCGTCAGCGGAAGCGGTCCAGGTAGTTTGTACTGGAACTATGAAGTCCGTCTCGCTATTACGAGTTTTTTTTCGAATAACTTACGACCCCTCCCTCGAGGTGTAAACTTACTGTATCGCTACTAGTGTGTTGTGGGTCTTGACGCGAGTCGATTCTGACCGTTGGAATCACTCTGCACACAATTACAACAATATATATTATTATACGGTAGAAACCGTTTACAAAGACTAGGGCTCGGATTTTGTAGCAAATGCTACTTTTTAAAAGAGTGTGGTTAAATCTTGTGGATAAATACGCGTTTCAAATCATTCTGATTTCAATAAAGTCGACTTGTTAATTGTTTTTGCTTTTTTCCACTTTTATGTTTTTTCCTCGTTTTTGTACTTTTTTTTCTTACTTTTTACATAATTTTAATGAAAAATTCACATAATATCTCTAAATATATTATTATTTTTCTAATAAGTCTAAAAACTTTTAATATTCGTGTGATATTATGTATTATACTAGTTTATATAAAATTTCATAACTCAAAAAAAAAAAAAATAATAATAAAATATTAAATTAAATACATATTTTTTTTTGGAGTTGAATATAAAACCATTTAAAACACATTTTTTATTTTAAACAAATTCATTTTAAAACAATACACGTATATTGTTTCTTTCCCGGATCGATTTTTTTCTTTTGCTCTTTTTTCCATCATTTTTCTTTCCGTTCCTATATTTATTCCTCCGTTTTTACCTATTCCCGTGTTTTCGCCTGTAAGTACTACTTAACATCGTCGTCGTTGATATTTATCATCATCATAATACTATTATTATTATTATTATTATTGTAATGCCTAAGTCGCACGCGTCCCGTCGAAACTGGTTTGACCCATTGCCGACGCGGACGCCGCCACCGGTGTAGGCCCGTGTCCGAGATACCGGTAATTAAAATGCACGCCGTCGACGACGTATTTTAAATATAATAATACGCCTATTACAATAACGTATTAATAACAATAATAATAATAATAATAATAATATATTAACATAATGTTACACCAGTGTGCCCCCTGTGCGCGCCCACCTGTTTGATATCGTCTACACGGGCCGTGTGTCGGCACACACACACGAGCATTAATATTATTATTATTATTATTATTATTATTATTATTACAAAGTGTAAAAATGACGACTTCCGCGCGTGTAAATAATTAATATTAATATTAACATTTTGATATTAGCATAATAAACGGCGTGTTGCGCGCGCGTGCCAGGGAAAAACACAAACGAACGACGATAATACAACAATAATTACTAGGGACTGGCACACCCTTCTAATTATAATTATTAGATCGCCGTCGATCCCGGTTGGCCGACCTTTGCCGTCTGTTTCACCCCCGACCGGGTTTTTTGTTTCCGTTTCCCGGTGTTCTACTCCCGTCCCCCCCCTACCCCCCGGAAAACGGTACTTGTACACCGCAGCCGGCTCCAGTCGTCGACGTCAACGCATTACTTATGCGCGTTGTCCTAATTATTATATTGTTCGTTATGAATATTATGACTAGGGCAGAGGGGACTTGTAGCATTTGCTTATTTGTTTCGCTCAGTTACAAAAGTTACGAAATACATACGTTTCATGCTTTTACAAAGCTAGTTTTTGAAATTTTATTTTGCATATAAACGCATATTTTGAGTATTTTTGGTTTTAGGTCATATTTTATTATGTTTTTATACTCTATTTTAAACTTTTTGAGACAAATTTAACTTGTTTCAATTTTTTCCACGCCGACGTTTTTATTTCAAACAATTCAGTCAAAATTTTTAGATAAAAATTTATTTACTTTTAATTTTTGTCGCATAATATTGTTTTTGACTGTCCGTGGGGACACGTTTATCTCCTAGAAATGCTTGAGGATTGCGAATAAATCAATGACAATAATGAATTTGCTGTAATTAATTTTATTAATAGATACATAATCATAAATGACAATGGTTTAAACATTATATTTAAATCAAGTAATTGTTTCGACTCATTTTAAAGCCTATTTATTTCATCAATACTTTTAAATTAAATCGGAAAAAAAATGTAAGTACATGTTTTAAGTGCATAAGTGCACTTGTATATTTAACGTTTTTTCAGAGCTACAAGTCCTCTGTCCTTTGTTTCATTGTTATTCGTTGGGCCAGGTGTTGCGAGTAGTGCTGCGGTGCGTATTTTTAGGAAAAACTACCCAAATTTTGACTAAAGAGTCTAGGAAACCATGTTTTTTTTAATCCAAAGCGTATACGATTTAAACATAGATAGACAGTAAAATTCAAAATATCTGAGCACACTTTTTTTCGTCAAATTTTTATTTAATTTTTAGTAAAATTGTTTTTTTCCTTTTATTTATTTATCATATAAAAAAAAAAATAAGGTAAAATAAAGTAAAGTGATGATGAATAAAGTACAGACGAGAAAGCCAACGCACTATGAGTATTGTTCGCTTTTTGGGTCGGATATTTTTGGTAAGTGTGTTGAAAATGACGACTATTATCGTTATTTATATCATTAACAAACTTCACACAGAAACGTATTATTGAAGAAACGATTTATCGTTTCTTTAAAATTTAACACGCCCACTGATAGTATCTGGCTTGAAGTGCGAGAATATCAACGGTGCGAAGTATGTCCGTTTTTCTAGTCTGTACTTTGCTCCGCATATCTTTGCTTTTTTAAATCTACATTATAATATACTAGTTATAATATATATAGTGATTTTAATAATTCTCTATTATAATTTATACTTCCATTGAATTATTTATAAATTATTTCGTATCCATTTATAAATAAAGAATAATGTTTATTTTTTTCGATACTATCTTCAATGAATTCAATATAATGCGGAAAAAACCTTCGTCTACCTAATTTTAAATTATTTATTTTAGCAATGTAACTTTTTCAACGAATGATAATATTAAGCATTGCTCTTTATTATTACTGTATTACATAGTGTGTATGCATAGTTTCAAAAATGTTCGACCGAGAAATTACGTTTTCTATTTTAAAAACTTTTTACTCCCTTAAGTGTTCAATTACGGGATATCTATTCTTATTCGGTTTTCACATCATGAAACTAAACTACTGTCCAAATCAAATTTCATACTCATCGCTTCGACGGTTTCGGCTAGGTTATTATTTCCATTTTTAC
Source organism: Stegophylla sp. TES_Ste_2020 (assembly GCA_025469315.1). Taxonomy (NCBI): domain Eukaryota; kingdom Metazoa; phylum Arthropoda; class Insecta; order Hemiptera; family Aphididae; genus Stegophylla; species Stegophylla sp. TES_Ste_2020. Next base: position 6,801 of record JAIPRM010005736.1, on the reverse strand, counting down.
CTCTTTTAACCCTCTCCTAAGGGTTAAATTTTGTAAAATTCTTTCTTAGTGGATCTATATATCAGTGGTTTTTAAACTTTTTTTGATTCACGACCCCCCCCCCCAATGGTTTATTATTTAGTAATGTAACCCTTTTATTTTCTTGATTACCTCTATTTTTTTTTTCGATTTCAATTATCGCACACATTTTGAACAGCATGCTTAACTATCATGACGTTATATTTAAAATGTTCATATTATGTTTTTGTGTGGTTTTATTTTATTTAAATAATTTTGGTGGGTAGATAACTGCCCCATGAAACTAAACTACTGGCCAAATTTCATTTCGGCAGTTCTGGCTTGGTAATCATGTCTATTTGTACCTTTTTAACCCTTTTTAACCGCCTCAGGGACTGAATTTGGAAAATCCTTTATTCAGTGGATCTCTTAATTCATTATGAAACGAAACTCTTTGGTCGATTGTTATAAAGTTTGTAGGGTTAAAAATATCCGAATATGATATAATATTAATATTGATAACAATATCAGTGACATATTGTATGATTCATTAGGTTTTCGGCTTCTATATTTTGGGGACCAAAATTACGAGTAATATCAATCGAGAGCAGTGTTGAGCATAATAAGATAAATGTACCTAGATAACTGTACATAAATAAATAATTTTTTTATCTTTTATCATATCCGATGACCCGAAAATGTTCATTTGATACATTATCTCAGTCGAGGGCGGATCCAGAAATTTTTCAAGGGGGGGGGGTAATTAAAATTTATTATCGTTATAACGCTAAATAAAACTAGTATTTCTCACAAGTCACAATGTAATACATTTTTGTATAAAAAGCTCAAGGGAGGGATATTTACCCTATTACCCCCCCCTTGAATACGCCACTGATCTCAGATAAATAATACCGTATCATCTGTACTAAATGATCTAGATAAATAATTAATTATATATCTATATATTTTAGATTCTGAATGAAGTGAAGAAGCTAGTGTTTTTACAATGATGTTTTTTTAAATTTTTTATTTTTTATTTTTTTTTCTGTGTACAACTTTTCTTATAGAAATACTTGTCCAAAAGTTTCGATCAATAACTTTTTGAAACTCGATTCACCTCTAGATTGTACTTTAGAGAGGTCATTTTTTGAATTTCTCAATTCTTCAATGTTTTTTTTTGGAAAAAACTACCCAAAATTTGACAAAAACGACTCGACAACCATAATTTTTTGATCAGAATTTTATGAAAATTCAAACATAGATAAAAAATCCTATAAAAAAGATTTTGGCGCAAGAAAATTTTGAAAATGTGAAAAAAAATTTTGGACATTTTTCTAACATTTTTTTTGTTCTATTATTAACTTCCCTCGTTCAGAATCGTTTTATTGAAGAAATTATTTATCGTTTCTTTAAAATTTAATACGCCCGTCAAGAGAATACCACCCGTCGTGCAAAGTACACCCATCGTACGAAGTGTGTCCGGCTTTTTTTTGTTTTTTTGAATACCGATCAAATTGTCCCTCCCCCCCCCAAAAAAAAAAAAAATTCAAAATTCAAAATTTCCAAGTAGTGACGTAATTTGATCGAACGATTCGTTCCGGTTAGAAAATCGTCATTTCTAATCTACATTTATATACATATTTTTTTTCAAAACTTATTAATTCAAACCGATTTTCAAATTAGACGGGAACAGCGATTATCACGACAATCACAACAGACACGGATCCGATCCGATCACATTACAAAAAAATCGCCGCCGCCTCCGAGTGATGGGCTCATATTTATTAATATAGTAGAAAGTAGAATAATGAACACATACGTATATATATATATATATATATATATAGTTTACATTGTCCTCGGGTACAAATGTACAAATAATATTATACTGCAGCGGCCGACGATTGGAACTGGTTTTCCTAAGTACGCGCGAGTTTTACCTCCTATCAGTTTATTAATTTATACACCGCGGCGGTGGTGTATAAATTATTATAAAATAACGTATAGCAATTTTATGAAAACGCGTTGTCGTCTCTCCGTCGTCATCGTAGTGCGTACAATTTAATATTCATTACAGTAGTGCCATACGTTATATTATTCGAAATGAATATTTTGTTCGCGAACGTGTGGCTGTGTATATAGGGTGCATCAGAAAGTACTAACAATTGCGGTCACACGCGAACCCAGAAATTATAAACAGGGGATATTCGATGTTAAGAAATGAACGTGGAGAGTCGTTACACAATAAGATAAATCTTTATGTATGATAATTATTATATTTCTATTACAAAAAAAAAAATCATTTAATATATATATATTATTCACTTCTTTGGTTTACTGATTATCTACTCGGATTATATTACGTTATGGGTTCTGAGTGGAACGAAGATGCTTTGCTCCATTTTGAATTGATAGAAAAAAAAATCGTAAATTGCTACAGCAAGACATTTTCAACTTTTCATTTCCCAAAATCAGGGTACCCTTACTCTTTTCCACCAATATGCTCTTTCACTAAATTATTAATTGATTTACATAATATTACAATGTTCAAATGTTTAAATATTATATTTATAATGACACATAAAACGATTTTAGTAAAAACGATTTATGAGTCACGCAGTAAAGTTCTAACAAAAAAATGTAATTTTAAATAATAATATAATCACGGATATAAATAAAGTTCAATCATTTTCGCCAATCAGAACGATAAAGGAAAACAGATACCTAACATGTGAAACGAACATGTGACGTTTTAATGAAGTTGATTATATCTATACGTGGATGAAACTTTTCAACATGTGCTTACTGTTACTTATATTATTGACTATATTGATTTTTAATTGGATCATTATATATTTTATACAATTAAATTTTAAGCATTACAACGATGTGCAGGGTTAATAAATAATTTATTGAAAACCATTGGCGGACTCAGAGGTGGGCAAAGGGACATTAGCCACTCTAATATATTAATTATATCCCCCCCCCCAATACTAATTCAGTGAAATAATTATTTTATTTATTTCAATTTTTCTCTTACCGCACCTATCGTAAAAGTATAATATATTTTAATGTATGTTTTGCCATTGATTTTTATATTATATATAATATAAAAATATAACTGTCTAATATATATAATAGACAGTTTATATTAGAATTTGAAAGTCAATAGTTTTACCAAAGGAAAAATAAGCATACCGTGTTGTTAGTATTAGGTAGTCTGGTATAATTTCAAATTATTAAATTTAAACATCTATTGTTTTAACAGTTAGTAAATCAACGATTTAGCAATGTTTTATTGGGAATGAAGTGCTAAAAAAATATTGAAATTAACAAAGTGTCAAAATAACAGATGTTTTTTGCATATAATAATGAGAGAAAATCAAATTTAAAGTTGTAGATCAAATACCTTTTTTTCATTTGAGCGCATTGGTATAAATTTAGTGCCTTTTTCATATTTTATTTTTATTTTTATTAGCTTACAGTTAATTTTACTAATTATACCGTACACTTTTACAGTATGTTTGTATTTTATTGTAGACTTGTAGTTAAATAACGTTAATTGTTTGAATTTTTAATTTTATAACTCTTTTATTGTTCTTTATAGATTAAATAATATCGTGAATCATTATAAAATAATTTTATTGGTATTTGCATTAAGTTTTGTGTGTTACATATCTAACCTCCACAATTACACACGTAGTGCATGTAAAAATATGTCAATAATAAAAACCTTTGTCGCGTTGAATAAATGTTCAAAAAAAATTTAAGCTCTCCAAAAATCAAATCCTAAGTCCGCCAATTGTGGAAACGTGTATTATATTAGTGGTTGATGAAAAGGTGTGTTTTAAGGGATACGTTCAAAAAAAAAAAAAAAAACCATGTTTCATCTTATTGATATTAAGATTTAATTAGCTGAAAAATAAGTTTTACAATAATTCACATATTAATTTTATTATAAACACATATGATGTATGATTAGACGTACAAAAATTTGAAGTGAAAGTGAATCGTATTAGATTATGAACTAATAAAATAACAGAATGTCATAATAGTAATAAAAATGTTAACATAACCGAAGTATAAAATAACGTGATAAAATTACTATCATAATAATTTTTATTTTATCGGAAAAAATGGTAAACGTGCGTTTTGGTGGAAAACGGTGACACCTCCCCCGCCACGTCGTCGACCTCTGAGAAAATTTGTGGAAAACGCGGTACGACAAAAAAACCAACAAGCTTCGCGCAATTTTACGGACTAGCCAGTGTACGCGACGCCTCACGACACAAAAGTATCCCGTAATTTCAAGTGTGTCCCATATCAATACCGTTTTTTGACTTACTATTGATTTAAAATTTTCGAAATGAAATTATTGAATAAAAAATAATGATGTAAGAATCTAGAAATCTTTTGGATGCCATTAGATTAATAATTATAATCGTAAAATGAATAAACAATTTTTTTTTTAGAAAGTAAAGTATACAATATGCATGAATGAAGGATTTGAAGAAATTTTAAAAAGTATCAATTTACTTTCATTATGTTTTTTTTACGTTTTTCAAAATAATGTTTTTAAATTCAATCTATAATAATAGGTAGTTTAAAAATTATACTTTTGTCACGATTCAAAAACATAAATATATATATGTAATGAATACTTATTTATTTAAAAATATTATGAAAAATATTTTTGCCCTGTATTTTATTTTCTTAAATATAGTCACCCTACTACTCTAGACAGCATTTTTAAGAGGTCATTTTTCGAAATTCTTAATAGTTTTCACACGATTTGGAAAAATCACCCGAAATTTGACAAAAAAGACTACAAGGAAGCTATCTCTTTTTAGTACAAATTGAAGTACAGATAAACACTAATATGAGAATATTTAGGCATAAGGTATTTTTGAAAATGTGAAAAAAAATTTTTGACATTCAATCAATAACATTCAATAATCAACTTATTAACTTCGTCGACCGAGAATATCCGACCCACAAGGAAGGGGTTTAAAATCATTTTCAAGATTTAATAGAATTAAAACTATTGAAATACAGCCAACCGCGTTGTTTCTCTGCCGCGGTACACGCAAAAAATATTTTTGTTTTCGTCTCCGGAATTATATTATTACATAATTAATTGTACCGAAGGTCTCGTGTATTATTAAATATTATTATTATTATTATTATTATTGCCGTCGTTAATATCACGACTATATTTGCATGAGCTCGTATTTATTATGTCAAATTATTATTATTTTTATTATTATTATTATTATTATTATTATGATTCGCGGTGACAAATGAAGGACGTGAAAAATGTCTTTACGGAGGAGCTCTATGGTTGCGCGCCCGCAGGCTTTTGGAACGGAATCGGCTAAAAATAACGTTTGCTGGAACAATGTCAAAGCGAAAAAATGTTTCTTATCACCCGCGTTAATCGTAACTGTCATAAAAACCCGTTGAAACGCCACCGCAGGGCCTCAGTCGAGTGTGCGTCTAACTATAGTACTCGCGGTGACTATCCTTCGCGTCTCTCCAATCGCACGACGACATCGACGCACGTCAAATGACACGCGTGCTGCGTCGCTCGCACGTCATCGCCTATTATTAAACCGTATTCAATACGATAGATAATAATCGATGACTATTATTATTAATATTTCTCAGACAAGTCTCGTCGGCGGCGGCGCCCCGACGACACGACCCCCTTCCTCCTTCGATACGCGGCGAGACCGTTTTTGGTATTATTATTAGGGAAAGGATTTAAATGTTGTCAAAAAACAAAAAAACACGCCTTAAAAAAAAAAAAAAACACGATTTAATGCACTAAAATAAATGCTCTTAAAATTATTTTATTTTATTGCACTTTATTATACGAATACTTATGTGTTTATCTTCTCTTCTTTTTACCCTAAAAAATATTTCCGAAATATTACCGTACAATTTAGTCGGATACTTTTACCGTTTCAAAAATAAGTAACTTCGTGGAAAAGAAAAACTACGAAAACCTTAATGACTGTGCTTGCACGCGATACTAAACTCATGAAGTCATGAAATAACGACCGAATTCAATAGTGCCGTAAGGATTAGGATTTAAATTAATAGTTTATCTCTTTTTTATCTAATTGCATGTATGTATGTATATTATATATATATATATATATCTAAGTGTCTAGTGTCGAAATGTGTCGATAATAATTTCGTCTAGCGTCACATTTATCTGAATGGTAAAAACATAACATAAATAATAAATATAGCAGTACGACATTTATTATACAATAAATAATATTTTATTTTATTCTTTTAGAATGAAATTTAACCAAATTTTCATTGGAATTTCATCCATTCCTATGTAAAAATGACTTAAAAACATAAAATGCACTAAAAACATTCAAAGTATGTTCTAAAAATCATAAAATTCTTTAAAATGCTAAAAAATGCAAAATAAAAGTTACATTTCTTAATTCCTTAATGTATGAAATGAACTTTGTGCGAGAAATTCGAAAAAATGAGAATTTCTTGGGTAAAGATTTCATTAAAAACTCGTATTGGCGATTAAAAGTCTATAGAATCGGTCAAGTACTTCGCACGACGGGTGGTATTCTCTTGACGGGTGTATTGAATTTTAAAGAAACGATAAATCATTTCTTCAGTAAAACGATTCTGAACGAAGGAAGTTAATAATATAAGAAAAAAAAGAAATGTTCGAAAAATGTCCAAAATTTTTTTTCACATTTTCAAAATTTTCTTGCGCCAAAATCTTTTTTATAGGATTTTCTATCTATGTTTAAATTTTCATAAAAT
>JAIPRM010005735.1:0-19969 GCA_025469315.1 Stegophylla sp. TES_Ste_2020 | reverse complement strand
TTCAGAATCTAAAATTAAACAAATAATTTAAGGAATTTTATATTCTGGGTAGAGCGAAATAGTGGAAAAAAGTAATAGTTTTACACTTCTACTAGGATCAATAAGTGTAGGATTTGTTTTCTGCAGACTATAGAGAATATTGTTCACATATTACTTTAGAGGGCTGTAGACCATTAGTGCCAATCACATTTAATGACTTTCACATTTTATGAATAAAGCGCCACATCTCATAAAACTGTATAGTTAAGGCGCTATCGCCTTAACAAAATAATATATTAATCAAAATCTCTAAAAAATACTAATCCATCCAATTTTTATAAAATTTGACTGTGTACGAGTATAAAGTGCTTAATTTTTTTCGTGAAAAAAAACTTCGAGTGTAATTTAACACATAATTATTTTTTTTAAGGTGCTTTTAACTGAATCTTATATTTTAAGGTACAAAAATTATGTTTTGTTTTGAAAAAAAATTGAATTAATTATGTATTTTAGAGTATAAAATAATATATAACATAGTAAAATAACTCTGTGAATAGCTTAACTAATTATTACTACAAAGTAAATACATAATATGAGAAAAACTTTAAGCAATTTTAAGTGCCCTCAAACAAACATCAAAAAAATGTAGTACATTTTACGTTTCTTCAAAATTTTAACAGTTATGAAAACACAAAATAATATTCATTGCGATAAGCAATTAATAAAAATATCAATATAAAATTTAGATATCTCTTTCCGCCACAACTTCAACGGTCATTTCTATAATGACAATACATTTAAAAAATTCTAGCTCTTGTGTTAAGAAATTGTTTATACGAAAAAAACATTAATAACTTGACGCTCATGGCCTTAAAAGTTTTATTAGTTTTATTTAAAGTGACGATTTTGTTCTCTTTTTCACAAGTAGTTAGTACTGGTGCTTATTAACTATCAAAATTCTTAGAAGTGTTTCCAAAAACAACGAAAACCAACCTTTGGAACTTTTTAGAATAGGTACCGGAGTTGGACCGGAGTCGAAAATTCTATCAGAATTCATTTCTACATATTAATATAAAGGAGCCATGTACATAATATTATGTTTATTATCCTTGAGAGTTAAGAACAAAGTATTAAATTACAGATACCGATACTTTATCATCATATAGTGTGGTTTTTCTTTCATTCCATATCGTGATGAGTATAAAATGTATTCAAAATACTATATGAATTATTTACCTGAAAATTCAAGTCACTGACTAGAAACAATAGCTATAATCTATTTTTAATTAATTATTTAATGTTATTAGGTACTTATTACCGTGTACCGGACCAATTTTTTCTAGTTAAAATTTTTTAACTCGTCACATCTAGACATTTGCTCGCCCGGAAAGTGTCTGGTGTCAGGTAACCTAGTCTTCTTCTGGGATTATGTAGCAGGAACGAAATATCAAGTTGTGGCATTACGAATTTCATGTATTATCGGTTTCAAACAAACGTTTCCCCGGAGGAAATGCGATAACAATATTAGGTATACCCACGTCATGCTTCATGATCATAGTCATTAGTAAAAGATTACTGTACAATATAGATTGATATAAGAAGGTTAGTTACCTCCTTTGCTTACAGTCTCATGGTCACATCCGTATGTATATTTCGCGAGATGATTATGTGTCCAATTACGTAAAATCGAATCGTAAAATTGTTGAGAATTTTACAGTAATAAATAATACAATTTACACAGTTTAGGCAAAATTGTGCCTTAGGTAATAAAAAATAATAAAAACCTGTTTCTAAAACATCAATAACCACTTTCTTACGTTTTTCCAACTAAATCATTAAAATATTTTACTCAATTTCTATTATAAAAAAAAAGTTGAATGTTTTCTCTTACTCTTAAACAATTTAAAAAAAATTATAATAATTGTAATAAAAGAATTTCGTCTATTAAAAACAATTGATAAATGATTTTATTTTATATTATTTATATAACACATATTATTTTCGACATAAAAAATTACGAAAATATTGAAATGAGAAAATATTCATGAAGAGAGACACGAACTAATTATGAGCAAAAAAAATATGGAGAATCTAATGTACATGACTTGCGCAATCGAAGATCAAGAATATCTTTATTTGGGAAGGGAAAACATTTTTTCAAAATAATTTAAACTAATTATTAAATAAAAAACGAATATAAATATGTACGTACCTATTATCAGTTTGAATTATTAAAACACGTACTCGGAGTATCATGTTACGTTAATATAAAATGTAAATGTAATTTATTCGAGCACCTACACGTATTTTCTGAGTGCAACCCACACTAAATTTGTGTAATAATAAGTAATTGATTGAAATGAATAAAACAAAATACTAATAAAATTTAAAAGAATTGGAAATGCCTTGTGGTGCCAAGAGCATAACCAGTGGATGTGTTTTTGGGGAGTGTACTCCCCCCATCCGGTTTTTTCAAAGTAAATTTTCAAGTTTTTAAGATTAAAAGTAAATCAAATTTAATAATTGTAAACTGTGAATATTTTAATTTTTGTATGTATAATTTGGTTATCTTAAGTTTTGTTATCTATTTTGATATGTTGTCATAAAAAATTATCTACATTTAAACCAGAAAAAATTACCGTCTTTAGGTAGCTGAAGCCTTGGGCTTTAGTAACTCTTATTAAATCATGATTACAACAACTGTTGTACCTAGTGCAACTTATACAGAAACAATAAATTGTTTTCCATATTTGACAAATAGAACACACTAATATCTACAAACACTATTTATAATACGAAATATAAATAATTATAAATAATTTATTGTGGACTGTGGTTTTAAATTTATATATAGACCTGATATTACCTTATTATAATAATAACTATAATATTCAACTATACAGACGTGTATAGTAGATATTAGAAATAATGCTAAACTACTGACAGTGTTAACTATTGTTATTAGCCACTAAGGTGGATAATATTGCTAAGTACCTAAGTATATCAAAAATATTTAGTGATAATTTGTTTATTTTAGATTCTGAGTTGTGCGTAGAAGCTATAGTGATTAGACAATGATGTTTATTTATTTTTTCTGTAAATACTTTTTCTTATGGAAATACTTGTCCAAAAGTCTTGATCAGCAATTTTTAGAAACTGGATTTGCCTTTAGTTGGTATTTTAAAATGGTCATTTTTCGAATTTCTCAATTTTTTTAATTTTCTTTTGGGAAAAACAACACAGAACTTGAAAAAAAAGGTACTCAAAAACTATCATTTTTTCATCCAAACTTCATGAAAATTTAAACATAGATGAAAAATAATAAGAGAAAAAATAATAATAAGAAAAATTTTGGTGCAAGAAAATTTTGGGTATTTATTTTTCTTTTTTTTTTTTTTCTGTAAACTCTTTTTTTGTTTGGAAATATTTGTCCTGACCAGTATTTTATTGAAACCGAATGGTACTTTAAGGAGGTCATTTATAGAAATTCTCAATAGTTTTCTTAAAATTTGGAGAAAACTATCCAAAATTTGAAAAGAAAGACTCGGAAACTATCTTTTTTTGTTCAAACTTAATGAAAATTTAAAAATAGACAGACAATAGGAGAAATATTTTGGCATGAGAAAATTTTGAAAATGAGTAAAAAAAATTTAGGTAATTTTTTTCCAACCCTTTTTTTTTTGTAATTTTTTTTCCGTTCCATTATTTATTAGATAACAAAAAGGAAAGTAAAGTAAAGTAACAATCATCAAAAATAGTTTATTACAGATTATAAACAATTTATAAAAAAAGTTTGAACATTTTAGGATACTTAATAAATAGAATTTGTGAAATAACTATTTTTTGTAAGTTTACATATCATAAAATTGTAAATTCTTGACATAATGAGCGGAAAATTTAACACAACCTTATATATATATATATATACAGGGTGATTCATTAAGCATGTTCATCTTTTTTTCTGCCGTAAAAAAGGTAAAGTTTGGATTTTTTTTTTTTTTTTGGAATGTTCAAGTTACTTTAAAAACTATGTTCTCCATGACTGTCATTTTATTTTCGTGTCAACTTAAGGATGTCAAGTGGTAATGCAAAACTTTTTTTTTCAAATGATATCCCCCCATTTAAATTACAGAATTTTATTCAGGTTATTTTTCTGTGAATTTTGATGTATTAAAATAAAAATTGAAACGAATTGTTTTTGAATTATTCAAATTAATAGTCTCCTGGACGCATATTTTAGTTACCAACGTACTACGTAATTATTATGAATCTATATGATTTAACCAGCTAATATCTAATTAATTAGTATTGTAATGTTTAAATTTTGACTTTAACTTTAATAGATCAAAATTCACCGAAAAATTACCTGTATAAAATTCCGTAATTTAAATAAAGGGAGAAGGGTGCCAATCGAAAAAAGTTCTCATCACCACGGGATATATTTAAGGCGACGTAAAAAAAAAAATACTATGGTATACATAGTTTTTTTAGTAAATTGAATATTCCCCTAAAAAAATTTCAAAATTTTCCATTTTTACGGCCAGCAAAGGGGTCTGAGCAGGCTTAATGTGTATATATATATATAATATATATACATATATGTAAGTATATAATTTTTTACGGACCTTAAAGATCTTGAAAGTCGTAAGAAATGTATTATTATTTTTTTTATGTATATTATCGTTTAAACGTTTAAAACTAAAATTTCTATGAAACGAGTCATTTTCACGAATAATAACTATTTGTTTTTCTGTTAAGACCTTATAATTTTCTGAATTCAAATTACACTTAAAACAAAAAATATATATAATATATATACACAAAAAATTGTGGATGGACATGATTTCGACGAAACTACGAAAGCATTATTATATTTATATAATATGATCGGAAACGGTTTCATTAAAATAATATTTGCATTCAAATGTTTTAATTATTATTAATTAATAAATATAGTTATGATTAAATATTGTATAAATTACGATTACTTAAGGTAGTGGCATAGTATTTTTAATCACGTCTATCAAATTCATGTATTGATCGTTTATAGTCCTGAATAAATGGTTAATGAAAATAATATCTGTATCCATGCAATTTTTTCGGTACATGGTTATTATTGGTTTAAAATGATTTTTACCGGCCTTCGTGATGACACCAAGGCCGTCGCCAGGGGAGGGATTTCAGGGTTCAAATCTCCCCTGAAATTTATTTTTAAATCAAAATAAATAAAATTATATAACAATTATAATAATTAATGACATTATTTTATGTAAAATGGCATAAACTTCATGATAATGTATTTATTATTATGGCAAATAGATTTTGTTGAAATTTTTTTTTTTTGTCCTAATTTATTTAGTCAAATTACGTCTTTATAATCTAAACCTATCCCGAAATATTTAAAACAAAAAAAATTCGCGGGCCAAAACGTCAATGTCCTTTATTGGCTTTATTTTACCTACATACTCACAATTGAAGACAAAATAAAGGAAAATATAAAAACATTATCTATTTCTCTTAATACATTATTACACACCTAGTTACTTTTATCATATTTACTACGTACGATTTAAATCATTTATAAAAATATAAACACAGTAGTTGTTTGTTTTCCTTATTAATATTTAAAAATTACTGTTGAAAAAATATAATGAAGATAAACTTAACAAAATTTAAAAATAAAATCTAAAAGAAATATTAATTAATTAGGTTTTTATTTTAATTTTCGAGTTGCACTTGAAACTTGACATCTAAAAGACATCTAGGAAGAGAATTAAAATTATCAAAAAAGTATGCATAGCTCCATTTTTTTTTTCTAATAAAAGCCCGTCTTTCTTTGTTAATTTTACTCTTCATCGGTTGAATACACAACATTTTAACCAACAAACCTATCTTATACACTAATTCAAAATTTTTTTGAATAGTGAGTACAAAACAACTCTGGTCACAGTCAAAGTGTAACACTCCACTTACATTCTATACAGAAACACATATGGTATATTTTACCTTTATATATTAGATTTACCCATTTCAAATATTATAACGGGAATTTTCGAATGATTTATATAAAAATAAAACATTACGGAGGTCATATAATAATTATTCTACGACGCTAAAATGCAAAAGAAATACATTAATATTTTTACAATTTTTCCGTTCATTCTTGTACGAAATACATTTTTATTGCGGGCCACATCAAAAGGGTTCGCAGGCCACATGTTTGAGACCACTGGTTATGCTCGTTTTCTATATTATATATAACTTCTTTCGAAAATATACCCTAGCTGCGCCATTGAATTACGTTCGAGGATTTTTATTAGAAAGTCTTGGACGTTTTCTGGCTATCAATATAATTTCCTATGTGCGTATTTATGATATATATTATTCATGATCCATTGAAATCTAAATAAATAAATTTTAATATACTTGGGAACATCAACTAACCCATCGTCTATTTTACTGTTAGTACCTACTTAATAAACAAACTGATATTCATGGTTGGTATTTATAATTTATCGATAAGCACTCTGTGTACTGATTAACTTCATTTAAAATTATTAAGCTCGTGCAATAAAGAGATTTAAGTTTTCAAGTGGATTTTATAAAACATTGAAGAGCCCTTTTCAATGAACATACGATACGAATAAAGCGATTACCTCATCCACAATATTATGTTTGTTAATTATTACCTATCTATTTCCATACCAATATTTTGTTTTACATTTAAATAGAAGATTATTTTAGTTCATCACTAGGCATTATTTAATACGGTTGTCCAGTGGCTTACTAATTTACCTGGCAGGAATTTTTACATACTATGACATCCACAGAAGTGAGTAATTATGATTTCCATAGATATCTTAGACATGTTAGAATCATATTATTATTAATAGTATAAAATTAAATTTGTAAACGTAATTAAAGTTTAAGCAATGGCTACTTAAGCAATTAAGGTTTCAATATTATTTTAAGGTTTTATTTGCATCTAGTTTTTTAAAATTATCTGACTCAGTACCATAAGCGTAAAGTGAGGCTCTAAAGCTTCCTTTCAATTCTTCGTATTATATATGTATCAGGGGCGAGCTAAGCATTTCGTTTTTTTTTTTTTGGGGGGGGGGAGGTTATACATTTTATATTTCATTATGTAATTTAGAATAATATAAATAATTAATAATAATAATAAAAATAATACACAATTTCACGCGTATGATACCTACCCGCGCATACTGTACTTGCATAATTCCCTAGGAAAATTTTTGATTTTAAAAGTAACTTAGGAAAAAAAGCCAGAGTATTTAGAGGGAGTTTGAACCCCCAAAACCTCCCCCTTAGCTCGCTCCTGTTTGTGTATATTATATGAAAGATAACAGTTCAATTATAGTTAGATTCCATGTTTTACATTCTGAGTGGATCGAAGAAGTTAATTTTACAATGAAACTTATTATTTTTTTTTCTGTGAACAATTTTTTATGTAATAATTTTTGTTTCATCCACCAAACTTTCAGATAAGAAATTAGCTATAAATGCTCTGTTTAAGTGGTCATTTACCGAAGTTCTACAAAAACAAGGAAAAACTACCGAAAATTTTAATAAAAACAAGTCGTAAACATTTTTTCATAAAATTGATTTTAGTTAATTAGTCATAATACCAAAATTTGAATTATAAACTTTAAATTATTACTCATTAGTCATTATCAAAAATAGTGTAATGCAGATGATGACAAATTTTCAAAAAAATTAAAACACTTTTAATATAAACATGGAATTTTGGAATCATCTAGTTTTTTGTAAGTTCTTATGGAATTAAATTTTTAATTCTTAATATTATAAGCTAAGAGTCTAATACATTCTAATACAGTCTAATGTACAATTTAATGATACAGAATAAATATCAAAATCTTTTGTAATTTTTTGTCTTATAATTGTTTAAAGTTAGAATTAGTATGAATCTGATAATAATATTCACAAAAACTAACGACTTTTTTCAATCAACAGACAAAATCTTTCCCACGTGTTTTTTACTCGAGATCAAATTTTCTTAAAAATTGATTTTTATGTTCTTGTACAAACGTTTTAAGTTAGATTTATGACTTAAATGATTGTTAATCCAACAAATGGCCGATTTATTTTTTGTTATTATTTCGTGGTATATTCAATTTATTGTTTTTAGGGTGAAAAATGTTACACAAGTCTACTCTTATATGTTTTAATTTACATTTATATTTTTGTTAAAATCAGTTGAGTTGATTTTGATTCATAATATTTTTCATAAAATTGATCATTTTCACGAATAATGAAAAAGACATAAATTATTTTGTTATAACATAGTCAATATTAAATTGACAATAATCGTTTTCCATAATTAACTGAAACTACACTCAGAATCGTTTGGTTGAAAAAATGATTTACGGTTTGTTTAAAACTCAACCAAGCCACCAAGAGTATCCCACCCGAGGGGCAAAGAATACCTACCTATATAGTACATAATGTCAGAGTCTATTCTAAGGTGTTGTTATTTTGCGATGTTGAGACGTGTTACGCTGCTGAAATCATTTTTAGCGTTGTTGAAAAACAATATATTATTTTCTATTAATTATCAAATGATAAAATTATATCTTTTGTTAGAATCATTATGACTTATTATGACAAATTAAAAAGTTTACTTTTAAACGTATTGTAAATTATAATGAGTAATGACTAATAAGTTATTAATTATTACACACAGTTTAAAAAAAATGATTCTGCTAGTGAAGCTTGACTTGTAATTTAATTTGTATACATACATAGAAAAAAAAATACTAGTATTTAAAGTGCATAAAATTGATATTTGATCATACTGATTGCAAAACGATATAATAAGTTCAAACATACGTGAATAGTTATTTATCACCCCCGTCCAACTGTTATGAATAATATTTATAAATATTGTTATTAGGACGAGTCAGTGTGTCAATAAGTTTTTCACTTGTTATTTTCATTTTTTTTTTTTTTTTTTTTTTAAATTAAATAAATTATTAACTTGTTATTCTCGAAATTATATGCATTTTTTGCGAATGGTACAATTTTTTTTATTACACTACAGAGGATGAAAAAAAAACGACAATGCAGGGGTTGAAATGGAGGGGAATGCAAGGGAATGTAGTCACTCTACATTTGCCAACACTTCGATGGGCTCCCTGAACATTTTTCAATAAAAGTTCGTTTGAACACTCAAATTAAAAACTTATAATTGAAAACGCGTTAATCCTACAATTTAATTTTAGTTTTCCCAAAATATAACAAATCACAGGTGTTATGTATGCTAAAATAATTGAGTAAATTATTAAAATTTTTATATACGTACATATTAATATGAGAATCAACTAGTACGCAGTCGAATTGGTCGATTGTTCGTCACTTTGAGCTCTGCATTTTGTGAAAACTGTAGTAATACCCCACGATTTGAGCTCTAGTCATGTGATTGACGATGAACCCATACCGACAGCTAGGGAAACCACCAGTGACGTATATAAAATTTAATTTCGGAGGGGGTTATAAAATAAAAATAGATTAATTAATATTATCAATCAACTTTATTTCAATAAAAGTTTTACTTTACTAGTCTTCTCACGTAAGAACGTAAAAAACAACTAATATTAATATTATTAACTACTTTTAAATAACATTAATTAACTGCCTTTGAAACGATCTCAACAAAAGAATAAAATGTGGTCGTTGTTAATTGTCACCTATATTTATGAAAGTTCTTTCATTTATAACTAATAACAATACACACACGAATATCTTAAATACTATACTTACATAATATATTATAGGATGCCATAACTAAAATTAAAATATTTTTATTTATATACCGACGCCTGTAATCTACTTTTTTTCCTATGCTGAACCGTTAGGATTATAGTTTATACACAGATTAAATGATTTCACACATAATTCCCATATCATTGTATCAATCATACATTTTGGAAAGTGTTTGAACCCCCAAAACCCTCCCCCATATAGGCCACTGGAAACCACAG
Organism: Stegophylla sp. TES_Ste_2020; assembly: GCA_025469315.1. NCBI lineage: Eukaryota > Metazoa > Arthropoda > Insecta > Hemiptera > Aphididae > Stegophylla > Stegophylla sp. TES_Ste_2020. The sequence continues at coordinate 9,968 of JAIPRM010005735.1, read as the reverse complement.
GTCTCTTTGGTGAAGAGCAGGTGACCGTCCTATAGACGTATCTGGTCACTATCTTTTGAGTAAAAGGGTGAGGTTTGCTTATGTCCCACCTACGAGTTTTGATGATTCGTATTGATTAGATTAACAAGATAATTAGGTCAAATCAGGGTAAAATGTTTTTTTTTTTTTTTTAAAGATTCGCCGAATATTTTTCTACCCAAGTTTGAAATTTAATAAATATTGGCATCTTAAGAATTTTTGATACTTGTTTTAAGTTAAAATCGCAGATAAAATGTCTCTTACAAAGGAAAATTACAAATTTATTTTTATTATAATTGAATAACTTTGAAATTTTTGTCTGAAGAGTTGAAAATTGTAAACAATGTTTGTGTATTCATTTACTCGTATAAGTCTAAAGTTAGTTAGTTTTTTTTTTTTAATTTTCTTAATCAATTACTATGTTTTCTGAGCACTTTAAACGTGTCACAAAATCAATCAATTTATTTTCCTTAGTTATCATTACTTTATCAAATTAAAATGTAATACAAATTGTCAATACATTTTCAAATCACTCCCTCCTAGAAATAGGTATAGGAACATAATATATACGGTTTTGGTGCGGCTGCAGTGGTATAATTGTAATGTACCCATCGGCATCGGCTATTCAAAATTTAAGAACAGCCTCAGGCATGCATTTACAAAAATTTCTACCGGGGGTAACATAAAATTTGAAACCTCCTCCCCCCCAAAAAAAAAGAAGAAGAGATTGTTATTAATAAGTACGCCAATGTTATTTTATTGTAATTTCTCCGCGCAAGATCGAAACACACTACTTGGATCACTTTTTTCTAAAATTTCGACTCATACAGAAAAACTAAGTTATAACAAGTAAAATTAGGAGAATACTGAAATTTCTCACTTCTTGTCAATCCTCAATGCATTAAAAATTTAATTTTAAATTCGAGGGATAAAAATAATATTTCTTAGTTATATTAGATATTAGGACAGTATTTTAAGTGTTTGATTGTAGTTATAAACATAATTTTAGTATTGTCAAATAAGTTAAACCTAGCTGACAAGTATACAGTTCTTGATGAAGTTCAAATCGATCTTTATAAATAATGGGTGTAGCTAGGTAAAGTAATTAATACAGAAAAGTAGCTTTTAGAAAATTTTTGGATTGGTTCAATAAAGATAAAAAAATAAATAAAAACATAAAAAATCATAAAGATGTAAAAAAAATATTCAACCCTTAAAACCACTCCAATTACATTGTAAATAAGTATATAAATATAAATAACATATAAATTGCATTAATAAGTATGGTAAAAAATAGTTAAACATAACGTCTCCATAATATTTATACGATTTATACATTATAATACAAAATCAATATGCTTTGATTAATTATTATTATTTATTAATGATAATAAAAGTTTTTATTCTTATTATTTTTTCATTATTCATATTCAATCTCATAGCCCCTTTGTAGTCAAATACGCCTGAAGAATACAAGTCAACGGTGTCTGGCTTTCTGCTATATTGTTATTTCTATAAATATACAATAGACAATAACATATTATGAACATTCCCAAATATTTTTCAAAATTTTTTTTTATTTGATACGCAATCTAACTGACTAAAACTAACATATTTCATGTTTGTCTTATTATAGGTATCATTATTTATTACTCATTAGGTAAGATGAGCTATTAATACATTTTTACATTTTTACTATTTCAAAATTTTATTGCCCTCTAAAATAACGTCACCGGGGGCAACTGCACCTCTCTTAAATACGGGCCTGAACAGCCTGAACAGAGTAATAAGAGATATTTATTTTGGAAAACCACCTTTTAATTATTCTTGTTTTCGGGTTCTAACGGAGTACCCATATTTCTTATTATTTATCATCTAATGAGAACCTATATTATACATGACATTAAAACTCATAATTACGTATTTGCGTCACCGAATTCGTTGCCTATTAATTAAGTGCTAATCTTTATTTACATAAATCAAATACATATTTATCTTAGCGTTTATTCTTAGATTTATAAATATACAAATACTTAAGATTTTTAATTTTGATAAAATAAAGATTGCCATTGTTTACTTTGTTAAAAATATATTCTACTGCCTATGTATTCAAATTCAATCTATGCACATAAGAATACTTTACTTTACTAATTTTTTTCATTATAAACATAAATAATGCATTAAACATAATACAGTGATAACAATACGGTATTGGATTTCTACTTGTTCAAATTAATCTTTCTTATGAATACAACTAAAATTGTATTCGGCATTGTAAAAAAAAAATATATAGATACGTATGGATAATAACTAAAGACTATATGAATATGTTTTTGTCTAGTGTGTGCATTTGTTAAGTAATAAGTACCCATAAAAATCTTATTTATTACATATTAAGTAATTTAAATCTTAATATTATTCTAATACACAAATATACAAGCATCTTCAAGATTTAATTTGTTCAACAACGAAACAATACGATTGACTTAATTTTACACCACATGTGTTCATATTATGTTTACTTGGATAAGTAAATTTGTAAACAAGCAATACCGTAGCCAAAGGGGAGCACCAGGAGCAAGTTCCCCCCTTGATTTTCTTTTTTTGGGCCGTACAATCGTCATTTAGTGAAATTTCTTATAAATTCTATGTAACATATTAATATATCGCACAAAAATTATAACTAGAAGTGTACAATAAATTGTTTGTTTTTTAAATTCCTAAAAAATATTAATTTTTTGCTTTATTTAAAAGTTGCAGCATCTCAAATTAGACAAATCATTATTTATAAGTGTCAAATAGAAGACGTATAATGGAAATCAGTCATACACGATCGCGAACGAACCATTTTCCGTAACACGATTGGAATGGACTTTACCTGTCTTTTTTCGTGCGACGTTGCCAGATAAAATACGTTTGTAGAACAACTTTAGTGTAGTGGTTTAATTCTATTGGATTACAATTTAACATTGATAAATGCAAGTCAATGTCTCTCTCTCTCGAGAAGTCGTTCTCCTATTGTAAATACTTATTCAATTAATGGCACAAGCATTAATAGGGTCATAACAAAAAAAAAAACCTGGATGCAATTTTCTGTTCAGACCTCAATTTTCACACTCATATAGAGTGAATTTGCTTTAGAGCTTTCAAGATTCTAGGTTTTGTTATTCGAACATTAATGAACTTTTAATTAACCTTCACAATTAAAGCGTTGTATTGTTCCCTGGTGCGATCTTTTTACTGGATTATGGATCCGTTCTGTGGGATCCTTATACAATAACTGATTCTTCACTTATAAAGTCCAGAGGCGCTTCTTATCGTCTGCAGCTAATATCTTAAAAATAGTGCACGTTAAGTATGATTATCTTCTGGTTTCTAATAAACTTGGACTGAATTTCTTGATGGATAGACGTAAGACAGCGAAACTATCATTTTTGAGTAAGCTAATTAATGGCCATATTGATGCTCCTTCTTTAATCTCCCAAGTAAACTTTAGAGTTTCTTCTCATTATTCTAGATCATTTTTTATCCTTTTTCAATTCCTTTCCATCGTATTAACTATGGTAAGAATAATCCAATTGATCGAATGATGCGTTTGGCCAACGAACACCCCACCCTATTTAAACTATAACTGTTATCTTTATGTGTTTTGTTGATTATTTATTACTGTTTCTTCAAAATAATGTATTCTTCATGTTCATTTATTATTAATAGTCAACATTGTTTTATCTTTACTCATATATTTTATTTTTTTAAATAAATTTATTTATTTTTCGATTAAATGTAAAATGTAATTGCACCTATGGGCCTTGTGCCCATTATATAATATAATAATAATATAAAAAAATACGGTATCGACACAGATGCGGTCACAACACTGTTTTTAATAATACATACATGATACAATTACGTATGTATCAAAAGACACAACTTATCTTACATTTAATTAATTTCCCCACGTTACACAACAAGTCGACATCAAACCGAAATGTCCCCACATTATGGGTTATTTGATGAAAAACTTAGTTGGAGGCCGTAGACTGCAGTATTCGAATCTCGTCTGTCGTCCGTTGTTTCAGTCAAACCCTTGTAAAATGTTTAATTTTTTGTTCGGTCAAATTTTATTACACCAAAATATTTGCAATGAAATTTTCTATCTAGACACCAAGTTTCAAAAAAAATCTGTTTTCTTTTATGTACGTTAGTGTGTAATTTTAGGTAAAACTAACGAATTTCATCGAAATCCTATATCCAATAACGGTTATAGAGAAAAAAGTTGAAAAATATCCAAAATTTTTTTTCACATTTTCAAAATTTTCTTGTGCCAAAATTTTTCTAATATTATTGCCTATCTATGTATACGTTTTCATAATGTTTGGATCAAAAAGTTTTTTTTTTTTGTCTTTTTTTCACATTTTGGATAGTTTTAAAAAAAAAGTATTTGAAGACTTGAGAAATTAAGAAAAAAAAATGATCTCTCTAAAGTACCAACTAAAGGCAAATTCGGTTTCAAAAAGTTGCTAATCGAAACTTTTGGACAAGTTAATCTATGCAAAAAAGCGTTTACAGAAAAAGTAAAATAATAAAAAAATAAAAAATAAACATCATTTAAAAAACACTAGCTTCTTCACTTCGTTCAGAATCTAAAATTATTAATAAAACAAAAGTTATTGCAATTGTCAAATCGTACTGAGACACCTTGTACAATATATAGTAGAATAAATAAAATAAAATATTTACAGATAAATGGAGATACGAATTTGAGAAGTGCGTACAAGGATATGAATAATGAGTCTGGTCAATGGCTTAAATTACTTATCTGCTTACCATTTTTACCCTGTGATGAAATCGAAGATGCGTTTTTAGCATTAGTGGCCGAATTTCCCTGCTTGGAAGAGAGTTATGTATTCACAGACTATTTATTATCGACATTTATTAAATCCGATGCATTATTTCCACCTTATCTTTGGGTACAAGACCCATCAGTTATTCAAGGTATGATTTTAAAAAGTTTAAAAAATAATTTATTTAATTTTACGCACCGATCTACGTAAATTTCAACTGTAAATTCAAAATCTATCATTTAAAATCATAAAAAAAAAAAAAAAAATAATTTTAAATTTATTATTTTATTACTTAGAATAACTTACTACTAACGGGCAGAAAGTTTTCACAGGACGTACAACGGTCAATTTTACAATCCCCATCCTCCAACACATTTAGTGATTTCCGTTTTAAAGCAGAGGCAAGGGCAATCTTTCGCAATAATTAATTCTATTAACAATAATGTGCATAAACCTATGGTCAAAAAAGATCATTCTAGAATTTATTTAAAAATAAAAATTATGAAGAATATAAACAAGAAAACAATTTAATTTTATATTTAAACAAAACAGGAAATTTATACCAAGGAAACAAATTAAATTAGTTAAACATTTTAATTACTTTCATTTTTTTAAATTTTAATTTGCAATGTAACTTACAACAACACGTTTTGTATTTATTATAATTTCATTTATTGATTTTTTATCTCATATGTTTCATAAAAACAAGAATAAAATATACATGATAGGTATTTATTTTTACATACTATTATGTATTTAAATTAATTCAACGTTTTAGTCACTTTTACTTTTTTTATTTTAATTTATATTAATTATACTTATAACACGTACTTTGTTTATTATATTAATGCATTATAATTATATAATTTTATTTACTTTTCGTTTTTAATTTGTAAAAATGTAATATTAAGTGCTTAATAAAACCCCGAATAACATAAAACATTTTTATTTTAGATTCTGAACGAAGTAAAGAAGCTAGTGTTTTTACAATGATGTTTATTTTTTTTTTTTCTGTATACACTTTTTTGTATAGATCTACTTGTCCAAAACTTTCGATCAGTAACTTTTTGAAACTGGATTTTCCTCTAGTTGGTACCGTAAAGAGATCATTTTTTGAATATCTCAATTCTTAAATTTTTTTTTTTGAAAAAAACTTCCCAAAATTTGATAAAAACGACTTGGAAATTTTTGATTCGAACTTTTTGAAAATTTAAACATAGGTAGAAAATAATATAATAAAGATTTTGGCGCAAGAAAATTTTGAATATGTGAAAAAAAAATTTTAGACATTTTTCTAACATTTTTTTCTCATTTATTTATTTTCCCCTTTATATATTAGATAAAAAAAAGTAAAGTAAAATCAAGTAGAGTAAAGTAAAGTAAAGCATAGACAAGAAAGCCGGGCATACTTCGTACCACGGATATTTTTCGCTCTTCGGGTCAGATACTTTTAGTGAGTGTGTAGAAAATTACGACTATTGTTGTTCTTTATATTATTAACTTCTTTTGTTCAGAATCGTCTCATCGAAGAAATGATTTATGGTTTCTTTAAAATTATACACACCCTTCAAGAGTATCTGACCCGAGGAGCAAAGAATACACGTGGTCGGGCTTTTTACAAATCTAATTATCGGATATTATAACCATAGAATTTTGTTTACTAATTATTACTATCAATATCATATTATACATGTATACTAATAGTTACGAAATGGTACTGACAACCTCGATAGATAGGAAAAAATACTAAAAATTGGCAACGACACATGAAAAATCGGTCGCAATCGTTACATTTTAGGGAATAAAATTTATTTTTCGTTTAAAAATTTTAAAGATGTTTTTAGGTTACACCGCTGGTAACACAATTATTCAATTAATCACTGTATTTATACACAATGATTGTTTACTAATTGTTTACTTTTCTATAGGCTAATCGATCTAATCCAAGCGTTGAATTATCTAACGGGTTTAGACTACCCAATCACGACATCGACGAGTCTTCTTCACTTGTGAAAATTGAAAGCGACGATTTTACCAAAGACCTATTGAAATCGAATTCGATTAGCTACCAGTCTAATCGTGAAAACGTGAAAACAGAAAATATGAAACACAAAAAACATGGTGCTGAAACAGTTCACCCGACTTCGTAAGCTTTAGTCACAACAATCCGCATTCCGTTGCAACAAATATAATAAAATACATGTTTTAGTTATCTAGATACACTTATCAATATGTTAAAAGGAAACATGGGATGTGGAATTTTGGCCATGGGAGATGCATTCAAAAATGGAGGATTATTTTTGTCACCAGTATTAACATTATTCATAGCGACAATTAGTGTTTACAATCAACATTTATTAGTAAGTTGCTACAAAACAATAATCAAATACAAATAAAATAAAAAGGCTTGATCTGATACTGATAGCTAATAGGTAGGCAGCATTTTTTTTCGCTTAGCAATTGTTACAGATAAAAGTATTTTAACCTAATGGATTATATTACACGCATAATGTATGAGTCGTAGGACTCGCCTTATGATTCTATGTGTTAATAGGCTTATAGCGAATTCCATTCTAATTATATTTGAATACTTATAACAGTACGATATGATAAAGTTATCAATAAGCAGACAGTAATAAACTTATTATGAATGTGGAAAATATTAATAAAGGAAAAACGGAGATGGATTTGAAATGATCGAAGATTTTAGTAATAATATTGAAATGGGTTAGTAAGAGATACTGTGATCTAAGTTTGTAATATTTTATAACAGATATTATTTTATAACGCTGTTTTGATTAGATGAGCTTTTTCGACAGTTAATTTTTCTATGAACTCATAATATACAAAAAAAAAATGTAGTGCATAAAAAGTATATTTCAAGGTTAGTGAATATTTTGAAATGATATGTTTGAAGAATATATTCAGTGTTTAAATTGAAAAAAAAATAGAAAAGGGACACATAAGTCTAAAAATTGTGTCCCTAAAAATTGGAATATTTCATATACCCGTAGGGTGATTTTTGAAAAATTAGTAGGGGTACGGTAAAAATTAAAAAAAGAATGGAAAATCCGTCCCCCCCCGCGTCCTCCTCCAGTTCAAGCATTGAATATAATGAGGTTTATTTGAACATTTCATAAACAACTGTAACCTTTTTTTCAATTTTTATTCTCCGGATTAGATTAGTTGAAGTTTACCGTTCAATTTGAACGCGATATAATAATATTTTCAAAATATCAAGACAAAAATATATTTGTTTGAGTACATTTACCAAAGTGAAATATTTTAACCTATTACGTACCTAATTCTAATCTAAACAATATACATCACCAAGTATAAATTAATTATGGCTGTACAAGCATTTTTTAAATATTGGTATAATTTAAATATCTTTTGCTTTAATATACATTTTTATTTTTATTTGTTTTTTCAGTATTTAATACATTTTTGGGAAATATCATATATTTCCATAAAAAAATATTTTTGCACATAAAAGATTATTTTGATGAAATTAAAGAGCATAAAAACATCTTATTTTTCAGGATTTTAAACACATATAAATTCGGTGTCTAGTAATGAGTAATGACTGTTTTGTGTAAAAATCTAAATAATTATTAGGTTGCTACAAGAGCGCCTAGATGAAATGGAAGAAAGTAACTTTTATTAACGAATACAATTCTTTATTTACATCTATATTATACATTATGAAAAAGTTTATTTATTTATAAATACTAGGTATCATCATAACATAATATTTCAGTTAAAAAAACTTAGTTTTTATAAATTTATACAGATACCAATTTACGAACGTAATTATTAAAATTTTAACACATCTAAATGCTAGGTATGTATTCAATTATAATATATTTAACACTAACTATAAATTTATGAGTAACCCTTACGTATTTAAATTAATCTCGTGCTATTTTTTTTTTTTTTATTACCTATGTTCAGTGGCGTAGCTAAAGGGAGGGCCATGGGGTCATGCCCTCCGCATCGGTCGTATTTTTTGAAATCATTTAATTAGTTTTAACTTTTATTCAATTTTTTCATATTTATATAGCTAATATTCATAACATGACATATTCTTATAACTACATATAGGTATTACTTTAATTAAGTGTGTAATTTTAAGTAAAACTAATGATTTTTATCAAAATATAAACTTTAAACAGTTATGAAACAAAAACTTGACTAACAATTTTCGAAATTTTTTTAGTACCGCTATAAATATATATAAACATGTTTGTATTGCATTTTTAGCTCTTAATATCTATACATTAAAATTCTTTGAATTAAAAACTAACAAAAAACAAAAAATTTCCAAATTTTTCAAAATGCCATACTTACCTCAAAATTGGTCAAATGTGTTTGAAAATTTTATGAGATGTGCGCGTGACTATTTTTAGTAGTTGATAAAAGTTTCAACTTTTTAGCTTTATTATTTTGGATGTTATGCAAAAAATAAAAAATAAAATTTACGAAAATTCGGGTTATGTCGTTTTTTACCGTTTTTTTTATCAATTTTTGGGTAGTCTAGGCTTGCATTTTGAAAAAGTATTGAGAATTTGGAAAAATGACCTCTTAAAAGTACCAACTAGATAGTATTTTCGATCTATAGAGTTACAGATCGAAACTTTTGAACCAGGATCTCTACCCGAAATCGTGATGACATACATATGAAAAAAAAAAGAAAATAATATACACAGATTTGTAAAACCAATATATTCCTTGCTATCGCTCAGAATCTAAAAACAAATTAACATCATAGTTAAAACACTAGCTTCTTCGCTCCATTCAGACATTTACAATTTAATATAATTGTATATTAAAATTATTTGAAGTATATAAAAATAAAACCTAATTAATAAAACTTTATTTTAGGTACAATTTAAAATGTGTGTAGCCACTCTTTCCACGATATTTTATTAATTATAATTAAAAATCTTATAATATGAATATTAAATATTCATAAGTACTGTGGGGAGAATAGTAATTAAGATTATATGTTCACTATTATTTATATTTAATTATGGGAGTTACCTATATGTTTATTATTTATACTAAATGTATTTGATTTGCGTTTATATGTTATTTTAAATATGG
>JAIPRM010005733.1:0-11989 GCA_025469315.1 Stegophylla sp. TES_Ste_2020 | reverse complement strand
TAAATCATCCTTATGAGTTGATGTCTCGAGACATTTAGCACACGTAAAATGCATTGTAAGTGAAACGTAAAAACCAAATTATAAGATAACTAAACAGAGATAACGGAGCACTAACGACACTATAAAACTAAAGACGACTAGCTCTGGTGAAACCCAGATAAGAACTGAAAATGAACATTATTGTTTGAACAAAAATTAATTCGCTCCTCTATAAATCTGAAAAATCTATTACATCATTAATTCATAATATTTTGTTTCAGTTATAGGGTCTTTAGTGTATTTGCTTGAAAATCCAACTTCATTTGATGGAGTTGATGCAGAAGTATGTCGAAAATATATTGAGAATAGGGAAAAATTTATTAAAAAAGCTAAAAGGTGGACCAAAAGATATGCAAAGTCTAAAGGTAAATAAAATATAATTTTGAAATTATAATATTTATAATTTCTTCTATAAAATTATGTATTTCTTAACCTATTTTGTTATATGTTGTTTTTCTTATATATTACACCGTAAATTGTAACCTGGGCTTATGCCCGTTTATCTTTAATAAATAAATAAATAAAAAATAAATATATATTATATATTGCTTATTATATTGTCAATAACTTCTATATTAAATGCGCAATTATTGTCTTTTAAAATACAATAAAAATTTAAAATAAATGTTCGATTTATGAAAAATTAATTTTCGTTCCTTATTACCTTTACTCATTACTATTAAAATATTCTTAAATTTTCCGTCTATTTTTCTTTCTTTCCTCCCCCCCCCCTCTTCAGGACTAACCTACTTTCTTACTTAAAACTCTAAATTTTTTTAAACAAATTTACTCTAAATGTACTCGTTATATTATTATAATAATTGAATGAAAATTTTAACTTTTTTAGACCTTGTTTTCTGAACGAAGTGAGGAATCTTATGATTTTACAATGTTTATTTATTTATTTTTTTTATTTTTCCGTGAACACTTTTTCATATAGAAATACTTGTCCAAAAGTTTTGATCAGTATCTCTATAGAACCGGAATCATATCTAGATGGTACTTTTGAGAGGTCATTTTTCCATTTTCTCAATACTTTTCTTGAAAACACAAAAAAACTGAAAAAAATTTGACAAAAAACGGCAAAATACGCAATTACGTAAAATTGAAAATTACTTTTTGACATAACTTCTAAAATAATCCAGCTAGAGACTTGAAATTTTCACCAACCATTAGTAATGGATTCGAGAACATTTCATAAAAAATTTCAAAAATATTTGATCAATTTTGATTTAAGTAAGGCATTTTGAAAATTTCGGAAATATCTCATTTTTTGTTAGTTTTTATGCAATAAAATTTTTGGTTTTTGATAATAAGACTTGAAAATTTAATATGATCTCACTGACATCTATTTCTACTTGATCTGAAAAAATCTCAAAAATCGTTAGACATCTTTTTTTTTTATAACCGTTTGAAGTTATAATTTCGACTGAATTAAATATAAATATATTAATATATAAACGTATAAGAAAATTGGTTCGACCGATTGTTTTGAAATTTGGTGTGTAGATACAGAATTTCATTGCGAATATTTTGGTGCGATGAAATTTCTTACGGACAAAGAATTAAATATTTTACAAGGGTAAGACTGAAAAAAAGTCGAAGAAAGTACGGACACTATTTGTTATTCGCTTATCTTATCCTACGTATTTTTCGACGCAAAATTTAATACAATACAAGTCGGTAATAATTATGGCGTGGTACTGCCGCCCAATTACATTTCTCAATGTTACAACGCCTTATCAGTTATCTCATATTACACGGACTGCCACGTATATGTATACACTATTATATGCATGTGTTTACATGTATATGTATATTTATACCATATTAAATAACAGTATTTAATTTTCCTCTTGTAATCATTCGAAGAAGGTCGATATGTTTTCCTTATTGCCATCATGTGTATTTTTCGACGACGAATACGATGATGGTGTAAATTAATATCCATATGTGCAACAATAGTTTTCTAACTATTTTATTCTATTTTGTAAATTCAATATTTTCGGTTATTGTACTACATACCTACTAATTCACCTACATTGTCAAGTGTGTGTAGCGGCCTAGTGGTAATGGAACCGGCCCAGCACGCGACAGCACTTGGTTCGTTTCTAGCCTGACAATCCGAATTTTCGCATTTTTTTTTTTTCTTATATTTATAAACTTCCTTCGTTCAGAATCGTTTTACTGAAGAAATGTTTTATCGTTTCTTTAAAATTCAATACACCCGTCAAGAGAATCCCACCCGTCGTGCGGAGAATACTCATCGATACAAATATTTTATTTGTGTATTCAAACTACTGAGCAATCGTTTCATTACACTTTCGTCTATCGTTAAATTCAGTAGTCCAATTAACATATTTTTTTTTCGATATGAGTGGAAAACGTATAAAATTAAGTGGCGTCGAGTTCAAAAAAAGAGCCGCGGAAAAAATTTAAGAAAAACGAACAAACTATTTTTCAGATACTTAAGATTTAGAATTTTTTCAAAAAGGTAAAAATTAACGAAGAATAAAAATTAATTTATATAAAAAAAATTACAAAATTATACAAATAAGTAAAAGTAAACTATAAAAATAATTAAATATATTATGTTATTTATAATAAATAATAAACATATGCCGGTACCCAAGAGTAGGCCTGATTTTAAAATCAAAATATAAAGTTATGGTTTATAATCATAACAAGTATTTTTAAAACCGAAATTAGTTACCAATTTTTAGTTATTTTTAACTGTTATAAATACTAAATAACCAAATATAAAGTAAGCATTTCAGATAAAAATTCATTTTTTTTTTTAATTTTATATATATACGATATACTTATGTTCATTAAACAATTTTATTTGTCATATTAATATAACTCATTTTTTTTCCTTGGGAGTTGAAAGGGTGGCATTTTAAAATCTGCCCCCAGGCGGCATATTCGTTAACCCGGCACTGTTTGTAAGATAAGATAAGAATAATTTTTATTGGCCAAAAAAAAGTTTTACATGATAAATTTATTACATGAAATAAAAATAAAAATTGATACAGAAATAAAATGGCCCAATTTACCACTGAGGTAGGACCTCGTCTTGGTGAAATTGAAGTTTCTATCATCTATATCTATATAGCTTGTTCGCTACACTCGGAATCTCAAACTTGAATTTTATTTTTGGTAAACTGATAAAAAATATAGTGTTATTACCTATTAAATACTAAACCAAATTAACCCTATAAAATACATAAGGTTATGGTTTTGAATTTTTCGTCAATTAAGTTTCATGTTCCGTCCCCTAAATTTTTAATTATTTACCGATTATTTTCGGTACCGGTTCTGAATCTTCCTAAATCATATTAACAAAATTAAGTAAATTTAGGACACGTATTTAAAAACAATACCGTTTTGAATTTATTAAACAATTTAAACGTAATAATGTAGAAAATATGACTTTGTGTAATATTGCATTATAAAGTAAAGTAACGGAAAACAATTTTTTAGCCGTCTCTTGTCTGTATTATCGCGAAAATAAAAAACGATCGAATTTTATTATTTTTGTTTTTTCGAAACTACTATTATTATAAGCACAGTTGTTATCCATTTCCCATCGTAGCATTTTTTTTTTATGTTACTCATGTGTAATTACAGTAATTATTCAACTATCATATATTTATGAGTGTAATTAAAATAATCCTAAACAAACCGAAAACTTACCCATCTGAGAATCTATTCAAAGATTTTAAAGTCAATAACGTTCAACAATTATATTTCATCGAAATGCACTATACTATACGTTTTCTAACCAAATTCAATTGAAATTAAACCACAATTTTACAATAACCTAGCTATTCATACATTTAAAACACTAAAATTGAGCAGACACTTTGTCAAAGTAGGACTAGACTTACTCAATAATGTTCCACAGATCATATTAAATTGCAAAATACATAACAAAAATACAAAAACAATTAATACAATTAATACAACAAAATACAATTAATGGATAAGTTATCAAATTTACGAAAAGTGATAACTTTATTTTAATATTATAATGCACTATATTATTATCATAAACAATACCAACTAAGAAGAAGGAAAGGGGGGAAAAATAAAAAACCGGATTTGAATTTATATGAAGCGTTTTAATCTTATTCTAATAAAATTGTTTAATTTTATTCTCTAAACACTTAGATATATTGTAAAATATTATTGTTTTTTTTTCTTCATTAATTTCCATTTATTATTATCCTTTTAAATATTACATATAATTTGTAAATACAGATGTATGTTAATATGAATACCTGATATATGTATATATATATATTTGTATAGATGATTAGAAACTTCAATTTCACTAAGACGAAGTCCTACCTCAGTGGGGAATTGAGACATTTTATTTCTGTATCTATTTTTTATTTTTATTTTATAATGTATTTCACGTTATAAATTTATCATGTAAAACTTTTTTTTTTGGCCAATAAAAATTATTCTTATCTTATCTTATGAAGAGAACTCTGCATATACAACTTCTGGATTTATGAAACGCATTTCTATATTACTTACCTAACTATGTTTTGAATGATTTTTAAAAAACATGCTGACCCCTATAAGTCCCTAACAATAATTATTATGCAGATGCAGATGACTACCTACGCCGCACGAGGTGATACTTCAATCAACAATATATATTTTGTTTTGTTCGTATACATTTAAAGTTAACGTATCTCCTACACACACACGCATAATTTCCATACGTTCCCAACACAACGTCAAATATTCACTTATTCGAAACTCATTTCCGGCTATGATCCGGAAGTTTTAAATTATTAAGGTTATGGTCTTGAATTTTTCGTCGACAATGTTTCATGTTCCGACCCCTAAATTAAGGGAATTTAAATACTAAATTAAGTAAATTTTGGACACGTTTTTAAAAACAATACAGTTTTGAATTTATTAAACAATTTAAACGTAAAAGTGTAGAAAATATGTCTTTGTGTAATATTGCATAGTAAAATAACGGAAAATAATTTGTCAAGTCGTCTCTTGTCTGCATTATCGGGAAAATAAAAAACGATCTAAGTATATGATTTTTTTTGTTTTGAAACTACTATAATTATAAGCACAGTTGTTATCCATTTCTCATCGTAGTATTTTTTTTTTATGTTACACATGTGTAATTACTGTAATTATTTAACTATCATATATCTGAATATAGTTATGCGTATTAGTTGCTATCAATATTTTTAGTTCGGATGGTTGGTGTTAGTATCAATATTTACACGGCGATAATTGCTTGGATTCAGTCTACTTCAACTTCGAGTAAGTATATCAATTTTTATAATATAATTTCAATAACATAATTACGATTCAATATGTAATAGGTAAATTTCGCACAATACTTTTCGTAGATAATTATCATTATATTTAATCAAATGTTGTTTGTGTTGTCGTTAAAAATTAAAATTCGTTTACTATTACAAATATAGTTATATGCCACATAACAACGACTTTGGCGGAGCTATTGAAATAATCATGATTTTTGTAGAATTATTATAAACATCAATACCATTTGAAATTTTATATTGAGATTGGAGCGATAAAGCTCATGAATTTTGTATAATAATAAACAATAAAGAAGCTTATGACGTTTTTTTCCGTTCTGTGAACTCTTTTGCATACATAAATATTGATCCAAAATGCTCGAACGGCATATAATTGTCCTGAAATTCGGCTCTAGATGGCATTAATATACTAAGCGTGTCTCAAAAAGGCCGGGCAGATTTTTCACCATGGATAGACACGTCCTCTTTTCGGGTGTGGTATAATTAGCGGATGTATTACATTTTAAAGAAACGATAAATCATCTCTTCAATAAAATGATTTTGTGCTGAGATTCAGTGATTATAATACAATGGTTACAATTGTCACTACGGTAAATATGATTATTATGATCACCAAGAATTCTATGGACGCCATTGTTATTATGATTATTACGATAACGACTGTTCCATAGATACCATGGTTTACATGTTTGTCATGATTATAATGTTACCATGGTTAACTATGATTATCATACTTACCACGATTTCTATGGTTGCCGTGTTTACTATAATTATTATGATTATCACGATTTCGTGGTTTCCAAAAATTGCGTCAAGTGTAAACATTTTAGAATAATGCCAATTTTGAGAAATTCTAAGTATAAAACACCATCTAGAGATGATGCTTGAGTCAAAAAGTGGCTGATCGAGGCTCCAGGATCAATAATTCTATTCGAAAAAGTGTTTACAGAACTGAAAAAATATAAAATAAATAAACATCATTGTTAATTAATAAGCTTCTTCGCTTTACTCAGAATCTAAATTCGCATTATATCAAAGAGTTCACACTTTTCACTCTTGTTAGTAATCCTCCGATTCCTTACACCAATCCATCATGCCCAATCCGTCACGCTAAATTCCTCATTCCGTTTCCTCAACCATCCTATCCTTGACTCTGACTCCTACCTCAACCATCCATACCATCCCTTGTCCAACACTACCCTGTAAACATGGTAACGCAGCAATTATGGTAAAACATCATAAAAACCATAACTTTGGAATCCATGGCAACCATGGTAACCATATCAACCACCGAAAGGTCGTAATTATTGATACATAGTCATTCTCTAATAACTGAACCTATGCTCAGAATCGTTTTATTGAAAAAATGATTTATCGTTTCTTTAAAATCAAATGAATCCACCAAGAAAGAATAAAAAAATCACCCACCTCATTATTTCACATCGATTTCCAAATAATAATGTTATCTAATGCTGACTAAAACACTTCGTTTGGTTGTTTTAGATACGTTTCCGGATTTAACTGTAACCGGGTTTTTTTTCAAAAATGAAAAATTTCGCAAAATTTAGTGCTTGCATCTGGATAACATGCATAACATTATTCGTAAGTGTAGTATAATTGAATATTTGTGACGCGTGGACCCTGGGTAAATTATCAGCAATAAAGAATTTACTTTATTTTCCTTATTTTGATCAGGAAACGCAATATTTTCCATGCTGTGCGGATCCCTCTCAAGCAACGAAACAACGAGTTCAACAGGTAAAAATAATTTTTGTCTTTTTTATACCGAATTGTGCCATATTGGTAAGCAAAGTAGTCAAACGTTAGGTTAAATTTCACATAACATCACTTATTGTTATTCCAATTGATAATTATTATAAAACTATTAAATATAATTTATATACCTATGATTTTTTTGCTCGTGTAATTACCTCGATATAATTAAATGCTTAGACTCCATAAAATATTGGTTTGTATTTTTTTTTTTAATCTATAGATAAATTATGTTAAAAATTTATTTTATTCCATATTAATAATATTTATCTCGTAAAAAATTCCCCTAATGGTATACTTAGTATTAATTTGAAATAATCAATATTTAGAAAGAAAGTCGCTGATAAAATTTTTAAAAGCTCTGGTACCATAAACGATATATTTCTCAAATTTAATTTCTCAGTGTAAAGTTCTCTCTAAATCAAATTACGAAAATCACTTAAAAAATATTCAGGAACATTTCAAACACCAACCTTGCAAATTTTGGAAACGTATTAATGAAAAACGGAAAAAAAAAAATCATTTTCAACTGACTGTACGTTTTATAAATAACAACAATTCAAACTCTTTGAATTCTATCGTTGAAGCTTTTGCTACTGTGTATTCAAATATTCATCAGGTGGTGCTTATCTTTCTACTATTGCAAAATTACAGACAATACATATTGATTCTTCATTGTAATATAACTAATTCGAGCCAAGAAGTTGTTGTTCAAATCTCATATTTAATGACATAGTATACAAAAACACATTGTATACAACATCAAATCCAATTTACAAATATTTTATATTTATAAATTTACATAGTATAGTTATCTATAATTGCTATATGGGTGTATACTCGTATTATACGTTCATATTATGTATACCGCATGTAAATTAATTAGAAATACAAGTAGTATACATAGTAGGTATATTTGAAAATATAATGCAGGTAATGAAGTACAGTTTTTTTTTTTTTTTTTTAATTCAATATGTGAGTATAACCAACATTTTACCACGGTTTTTTTTTTCAAGATAAATTTTTTGAACCATTGTAAAATGTAGACTTTTAGTTCCAGTACCAGCATTTATTAACAAATTAGAACTACTGGCTTTTCAATTAATATACATACCTACCGTATATTATATTAATATATTGTCATAATTTGAAATGTATATAATTTGTTTTCCCTTATGAATTACATCATTCATTCGAATCGCTCTGATATTCATACATTTATAGTACGTGTCAAAAATTTGTCGATAAGTGCAGCAGGCTGCATGTAAATTTTTCTGTACCTACACCAGTGGGCTTCAATTGTTTGTCCCTTTGCAGCTGCGTCGTATACAGCAGGTGTTCCCGGTGCCGTATGTAGTGGGGGAGGGGGTAAGTGGGTGTCATTGTTCCGAGCGTCGTCAGTACTAATCGCTTTAAATTTATGAAAAACCAAAAAAACATTAAATTTGGAAATATTAAAAATGTAAAAATGTTTCAATTTTATTCCATTTAAAATGTTTAAACTTGGAAATTAATATAATATTACACTTATTATTTAGGAATTAATATACCTAACTATTTTTGTCTGACTTAGATAATATCTTAAAGTTCTTTAAAATGTAATATACACCTTTCTAGTATATCCCACACAAAGTATGATGTATATCCATGGGGCAAAGACTGGTTCGGCCTTTATATATTCATTAATATTATTTTATGTTTTTTCTTTTTTATAAGGAAATTGCAAGTATTCAGAATGATTTTGGCGAGGATTTTACCGTTATACCAGATGGAAAGAATAGTAAGTAAATAATTTCCAAAGCCAATAGACTTATACACACGCACACAAAGAAACGACTTTGGTTAATAATTTGGTACCAGAGCTTCGGTTAGAAAATTAAATCTTTAGACACTGATTGGGAAAAATTATACACTAAACGATCGTTAAAAAAAGTATTTTATAATATACTATACGAGTGATGGATTTTACGTAGGTCTAGTCTGTAGGACTATGATAATTACTAATCTATTATGAACATACCTAGAGGGATTTTTCAATATTTTAATCTGACAATATTAGCTGTTACATTGTAATTACTATCAGTTGGTAACATCAGTTGTATTTTAAATTTAATGACGTTCGTGAAGTCGGGGCACTCTAACTTCGTTAGAACTAGTTCTGGTTAGTGTCAGTATTTTGAAAGTAATTAGCAAGAATTTTTGCAAGTCGAAAACGAGGGAGTAATCGCTAAAAAGGGGTTGAACCGAAGAAGGGCGACTCACATCACGCAGCCTATATATTATGTTTTCATAGATGTTTCAAACCAACGTCGGAAAACTCGTTATAATTTAGGAAGAATTTGCAAGTTCATTTCCGCAATTTGAAAGTCAATTTCTTCAACCCTGAGATCTGAAAAATGTCACGTCACTGACCTCATGTATTATCCTATACGTTTCTAACTAAATAATTTAGAGTAGCCATACCGAATACTGTTACGTATACTGAATTGATGCAATCAAATGGAATACGCAAAGAGTGACCATTTTGAGAAAAATAATGTTACTTTTCTATTATTTGTTTAGTATCACTTTAAATTTTTATATTATCATATTAGATATAAGACATAGAAAAACAATAACACATAGAGTATTATAAAGAGGCCAATGTCTCGGCATAATAATAGTTGAAATTGAGAACAATCGACTTAATTGGGTAATAATAAAAGATAATGATTTAATTAAGTAATAAACCATAAACCCTTCAACAATGAACAGTAAAGTTAATAATAATTAATAATTTTCGGAACACAGTAATTCATAGAAGATACAAATGTACAATAATGTTCAAATGATTAAGTAGTAACACTGCACTTACAGACATTTCTCGGCTTCAATATTCATATTGGCGTAATAGGTATTGGCCTCTATATTACTCTATGCAATATCATTAATTTTAAAGTATGATTACAGTTCCTTATCGGCGATCCGATTGAACGAGGGATACAATTTTCCGAAACGGTAATTTAATTCTTTCCAACACGTCACTCTATGCGTATTCCATTTCAATGCTTCATTATGTAGGTATACGTACGGCCACGGGTTGTAGTTAACCGATATTATGTACATCTTATACAGCAAACAAGTATTTCTGCGCGCTTGATTAGCTTCTTGTTCTTGTCTGAAATATTAATACTGCAAGTGTGTTTCAGTACGTTCAATAGCCCACAATAATTTATGGAATATTTTTAGATTCTGAACGTAGTGAAGAAGCTTATGTTTTTACAATGATGTTTATTTTTTTATTTTTTTTTTCTTCCTCTGTGAACATTTTTTCGTATAGAATTACTGTTTATTTTTTTATTTTTTATTTTTTTTTCTTCCTCTGTGAACACTTTTTCGTATAGAACTACTGATCAAAAAATTTCGATCAACTAACTTTATAGATCCAAAATCGAACCCAGATGGTACTTTTGAGAGGTCATTTTTCAAATTTCTCAATATTTTTTTTGCGAAAAAACTGAAAAAAAATTTTCAAACAACGGCAAAATATGCAATAACCGCAATTTCCGTAAAATTGAAAATTAATTTTTGCCATAACTTCTAAAATAATTCAACAAAAAACTTGAAATTTTTACCAACCACTAAAACTAGTCACGAGAAAATTTCATAAAAATTTCAAAAAGATTTGATCAATTTTGAGTTAAATTGAGCATTTTGAACATTACGGAAATATTTCATTTTTTGTTGGTTTTTATGTAATAAAATTTTTGATTTTGATATTATGACTTGAAAATTTAATATTATCTAACTGACATATATGTCTACTTGATCTGAAAAATCTCAAAAATCGTTAGTCAATTTTTTCTCTTATAAACGTTTGAATTTAGAATTTCGACTGATTTCGTAAGTTATACATAAAATCCCGCACATACTAACGTACATTTAAGAAAATTGGTTAGACCGATTGTTTTGAAATTGAGCGTATAGATAGAAAATTTTATTTCGAATATTTTGGTGCAATAAAATTTCTAAGGACAAAGAATTAAACATTTTACAAGGGTAAGACTGAAAAAAACTCGAAGAAAGTACGGACACTAAAAGGTATTTGTTTGTTATTAGATTATCCTACGTATTTTTCGACTCTAAATTTAATACAATACAAGTCGGTAATTACGGTGTGGCCTTTGGACT
The DNA here is from genome assembly GCA_025469315.1 of Stegophylla sp. TES_Ste_2020. Taxonomy (NCBI): domain Eukaryota; kingdom Metazoa; phylum Arthropoda; class Insecta; order Hemiptera; family Aphididae; genus Stegophylla; species Stegophylla sp. TES_Ste_2020. The sequence continues at coordinate 683 of JAIPRM010005733.1, read as the reverse complement.
GGCGCCCAAATACATTTCTAAGAACCACAACGCCTTATAATTTGTCTCATTTTACACGGACCGCTTGTTTATTTATACACTATTATATGTATACATGAAAATTTTTTATGTATATGTTTACACTAATAAATAACAGTATCTAACCAACTATTTTATGTTTATAGTATTAACTTCCTTCTTTGTATTTTTAACTTCCCTCGTTCAGAATCGTTTTATTGAAGAAATGATTTATCGTTTCTTTAAAATTCAATACACGTGTCAAAGAATCCCTCCCGTCGTGCGAAGAACACCCATCGTGCGAAGTATGTCCCGCTTTTTTCAATACGGATGGAATATATGGACGATAAATAAAACACTAATAATCACCCAAAGGTTTTTTTTATCGACCGCGATTATTATTAAAAAGCCGGACATACTTCGCACGATGGGTGTACTTCGCACGACGGGTGGTCTTCTCTAGAAGGGCATATTGAATTTAAAAGTAACGATAAATCATTTCTACAGTAAAACGATTCTGAACGAAGGAAGTTAATAATATAAGCAAAAATTTTCTATCTATGTTTAAATTTTCATAAAATTCGGATCAAAAAATGATGGTTTCGGAGTCGTTTTTGTCAAATTTTGGGTAGTTTTTTCCAAAAAAAAAAAAAAAAATTAAAGAATTGAGAAATTCAAAAAATGAC
>JAIPRM010005732.1:0-19991 GCA_025469315.1 Stegophylla sp. TES_Ste_2020 | reverse complement strand
AAATATTTCTAAGCACCTACATTTAAAAAATAGTTAAACAAAAGTTATTCGGATACCAAAACTGAATTTAAATACAAATTAAACAAGACTGCTGTCATTCTTTGTGTCCAAAATCAGACAGTTCTCCACAACCTCATTTATTCAATTAAGAATGTGAGTTAGCATTAAAATTATCTAAGAAAATGTTTGATTGCTGTCATTCTTTGTGTCCAAAATCAGACAGTTCTCCGCAACCTCATTTATTCAATTAAGAATGTGAATTAGCATTAAAATTATCTAAGAAAATGTTTGATTCTGAGCGAAACGAATAGTTTTAATATTCTCGATTGCAAAATTTTGACACTGTTCCTAAAAAAGGTTAGCCACCCCTGACGTATATTATTCTCATATATTTTTTTGACTGTATAACAGTGGTTACAATCATAATAATAGCAACTAAATTTCTTTTTTTTTTTCAATAACAGATCTTCGGCAGAAATGTAGATGCATTACTATGAATGATAAATTTTCTATTTTGCTGTTTTATATGATCATTTTCGTCGATTAATCTTATCGTTTTTTTTTTTTATATATATATATATATATATTTAGCGCATAATATTTTTGATTCCTCATTTCGAAAACAAATGAGAAGCTTCATTTTCATATAGGCGATCGAATTTACAACACTTAATTATAACATTCTACTGCGATGCTATTCTTAGTAATTAGTTGTTTATTGTGTATCGGGGAATATTCAGGGCCGGACTACCGGAGACGGTGGCGCCGACGCTAAAATTCTCTGCGGGTCAAAATTTATATTTTATAAGCAAAAAGCCGGACATACTTCGTACCATGGGTATTTTAAGCTCTTCAGGTGGAGGGACTCGGTGGGTGTGTTCTCAGAATCTAAAAACAACTATGCTATGAATAAAAAATTTCGCTCATCCTGAGAGTAAAGAAAAAAGTAAAAATCATCTGATAAATAAAGAGGCCCTCTACGTCAATACCTGAGAAATTTATAAATAATAATTTATTTAATAATTATAAACACATTTATATGAGTTTGGTTTTCAATACCAGACGGTTATAAAATATCATAGGTAATAATTAAGAAGAAGACGAAATTATAATATTTATTCGAGTATAATAAATAGTTTTCTTCTACAACTTACGCGCTGAATGATGAGAAATTAATAACAACAAAAAATCAATATTGAACACAAGAACATACATATTATAACTTAAGTGTACATAATATTATAACATGATATTTGATATTAGCGTGCATGTCGGTAGAATATTAATAAGGTAAACAGTATCATAATATATAGTCAATATCAAATAAGATGAAACGTTTCGATTGCCTTGAGGTACTGGATCATGTTGACTGCAATGTGATCGCTGAGATTTCCCTCTCAGTAGTTATCAATATTATGTGGCTCTTTCGGTAGCGAATTTTCATCAGTCTCGGAGGACGTGTTTGACTTTAATTAGTGTTGGAAATTCGTCGCAAGTTTTCAAAGAGATGAACATCGGCTATTTATGTGTGCGTTCTATTCGTAGTCAAGCCACCGTCGAAGAGATTTTTTCACATAAAATTATGATTTTATTTTAGTCAAAGTTTGTTATAAATTTATAATATAAAAGTTTGTATTCTGCTTCATTTAAATTACGCTCTATATTTTCTTTCACCAAAATATTCTCACCACATATTTTTCTTCTAACTATACAAAAGATATTCGTGGAAATCAGCTGGATGAATAATTATTATTCTTTATATTCATGACGAGTGATTGAATTTAAAATAAAGATTTATTTTCGTTATTATTTCATCACTTTTTCAATTTGTCGGGGGTTGAAAATTGTATACGAACTTATTGAAATATATGTCTGCTTATAATTCTGCTTATAAATATATATTTCTTAAAATCTATTTAATCAATTTTCAATTATAATACAATATAATAATTATTACAACAAGGCTAAATTATCATTTGCATGGATAGTTAAATTGAAATAGATCATTATGTCATTAAATCATCAAACAAGCCCACACAAAATGAAATATAATGCACGTAAAATACGGAACAATAGATATCCCCGTCTGGCCAGGAATATAAGACTCTCCCGCTAAACATGCTTTTCCGCATAAGACCCCGTTTCCCTCCAGTCCCTAGACATTTTTCATACTAGTCTATGGTAAAATTCACCTGTAAAGACGCTCCACTTTTCTCTAAGAGACATTAAGACGCTCTTTTGTTCACAAATGATGAAAAACAATAGGAGTTTCACTCATTTACGTGTACTTATCATATTGTTTTATCGTTATATCACTTGTTTCATTATATCAAGAAAACAAAAACAGGGATATTACTCCGTACCCACGGGTATTCTTCGCTCTTTGGATCAGATACCCAAAGTGGGTGTGTAGAATTATAAAGAAACGATAAATCATTTAATTCAACAATACGATTCTGAACGAAGGAAGCTAATAATATAAAGAACAAAAATAGTCGTCATTTTCAAAATACTCACCAAGAGTATCTGACCCGGAGAGAAAAGAATACCCGTGGTGTGAATTATGTCCGGTTTTATTAACTATACTTTACTTTACTTTACTTTTTTTATCTAATAAATAAAGGGAAAAAAATTAAACAAGAAAAAATGTGTTAGAAAAATGTCCAAAAATATTTTTCACATTTTCAAAATTTCCTCGTGTTAAAATATTTCTCATATTATTACCTATCTATGCTTAAATTTTAATAAAGTTCAGATAAAAAAAAAAAAAAAAAAAAGATAAGTTTTGAGTCTTTTTATCAAATTTTGAGAAAGCATTCCAAATAAGAAGGGGGCATCCGCCACCTTCGTACCCCCTCCTTTATCCACCTAGGGTGTGTTGAAAATAACAACTATTATTGTTCTTTATATTATTAACTTCATTCGTTCAGAATCGTCTTATTGAAAAAATGATTTATGGTTTATTTAAAATTCTACACGCCCACCAAGAATATCTGACCCGAGTAGCGAAGAATATCCGTGGTGTGAAGTATATCCGGCTTTTTGTATATTTCTTTATTCCCACGTTTCTGTTCGCATGTTTGAGTATTTATTAAATCGGAATAGAAATCAACCTATTAGATATTCACTTCTCTTTTTGAATAGTTCAATTAATTGAGCCTTTGAAAAATATTACATGCAAAACCCATTTTTAAACGAATAGGTTCGTCTCTATTGCATCTCTTACAGTTTATTATTTTAGAATTCAAATTAGACGACGTTTGTCGTAAGTAATAATATTCATGAATAGTCATGAACATTGCAAACCAATATATAATAATAGATCATTCATTATTTTTGATTCTAGACTTAATTTAAAATATTTTTAATCTCGAAACAGATTTCTTGTATGGATTTAATTGAACTTATATTTAATTAAAATAAAACAATTAGTTTACAATGATATCAAATTGAGCGACGTTTATTATACTAATCATTTTTATTCTTTTACGTTTGATACACATTTTACTGTTTTGCATAACAAATAAAATACAGTGTCAGATAATTCATTGAAAATTCAGTCTACCATCTAAAAATTTTGTAATATATCAATAACGAATACGCGTGTTTTATTTTTTTGTCTTTTGAATTTATATTCCTGGGAAGTATAAAAGATTAGCATAAAAATAGAGTGGGATCAATATAATATTGTTTTTGATGAACATCATGAATAATGGAAGTATTTAAAATTTATAAAAATCAAAGCAGTTAAAATGTAAATAATATGTATATATGGCTTCGATTTAATACTTAAATTACTTTTTCTTCCTGTGTACATATTTTGTTTCGTATTAACGATCCTATTTGATTTAAACTATACGAAGTTATTTTCAAAACTAATTGGAATAGTGCGCATCGTTTCTAATGCAATGAAATGATTTTTTAAATTGCCAAAGAAATGAGTAGTAAAAAAAAAAATATATATATACTCGTATATATATATATATAATCGTACACCGTACTTAAACTAATGAATTCTCTGTTACTGTTTACTTCCATTTTCTCCGTATAGTATATATATATATATATATATATATATATTCTCAATAAGTTATAACAAAAAGCCGTTTCCGAGCTTTTACGAGTTATTAACAATCGAAAACATTATTTTTAAATCATCGTTCCAATAAGCCGTCTGGCTTTTCCGGGAGTATCAATACGCGGGTTGTCGAGGGAGCTCGAAGAACCGAGAAAAACAAACACTATAATAAATCGAGGTCAACTGCAACAGGCTGACGGTGGGCGATATAAACCGGAGACGTGTTTAAGTTGATAGATGATAGGGATAAATACACCCCGTGAGATTTTTGTCTTCCACCACGTGTATATGCATATTATGTGTACTCCGATATGTACAATTCGAGTAATAATCATTAAAATAGTTAATATCCTTATCACTAATGAAAACTACTAATATAATTTTTACTAAAAACTCAAAACTTTCATTGATTTAATCATTTTCGAAAAACTTAGATTTGAAACAAAGCATACACGAAAGCTATAGTTTTCAATCTGAAAACTTGTTAAATAAAAATATCAATAATCCATAGTCAAGATGCTCTCATTTTCATTCGAAATCATTATATATTATATATTATAAAACATTGAAATCACGGTATATTCGAGTACACCTTTTAAAATATTTTATAAAGTGTTTTCTATTAATTGTTTCAAACATAGTTCGTTTTAGGAGTACTGAGTAAGTATACGTTAAATAGTCCTTGTCAAGACTACTCCATTTTTATTGTTTTAAATTATTTCCTATTTATAAAAACAATAAAATAAATATAATTTTACAAAATATTAATTCAAATGATACATAGGCACTTTATTTAATGCGATATTAAACAATTACAATCATAATAACAATAACAATAATTACAATCATATGTTCCACATTAAATTAATTTTATGTTGTTATTATGTAATGTATTGTGTAATATGTTTACTGTTGTATAATTTAGTGTAATAATAATATATTCATTCAATTACAACTACACCAATTTCGTATATTGAATATTTATAAAACTAGCGTATTTGAGGATAGTGTTCTAAATACTTTTGGATATGGATTTGTATTTGGATATGAATTTCAAATACTTTGTTACAATTTATCACATAATTATAGCACGAAGTTGTTAGTTATCATTTCTTCAATATTTTTTTTTTTTTCAAAAAATTTTAATATTTTAAACCATAAACTATTCTATCACGTACATATTTATTTTATATTTCCTAACAATAATAAATAAATAACAATTATTCAAATTTAATGTCGTATAAGATAATATAGAGATAATACTCCGACCTAATGTACTTGTAAAGTTTTTAAATATGGTTTTAAAATATTTTTAGCTGAATTTAAATGTTTCTGCATAAAAAATTAATTCTAAATACTATTTTGTGGGTAGGTTTATCTACTTAATGATAACTTTATATACTTTTATATACTTTATGATACTTAAAATTTAGTTAGGTTATGTTAGGTTAGGTTAGTTATAACTGTATACAGTGTTGAGTGATATCGAGATAAAATTATCTAGATGAAAATTAAATACCTACATCTCATCTAGAAAAATAAATAAACAAGTGCATATAAAATTTAAATTATGGAAATCTACATAAATATCCTGATGTATAATAAACGTATGTTTTTCAATAATCATTAACTCATTTAGAAATTTTAGTTACATTTTAGTTATTTCAATTTAATATTATACTTTTATTTACAGTATGAATTAATATGTGTAAGACTTATAAGTACCTTTTCTGGCGTTCAACTATGATTTTGAGTAGATGTATTCGTCATACATACATTAAAATTGGTACAATATAATATGAAATGTATGTATTTCATAGGTACCTCTAATATATATATATTTTTAGCACACAAAATCAGCCTTCCTAGTTTTGCCTCTTATTACTCTCACATTACTCAGCCAATAGTCCAATACCGTGTAATTTGTCTGGCATAAATAAAAATAATAAAATAACTACTATTATAGAGGTAAAAGTCTAGATAAACATGGAATATTCTGTCTTGTGAATCCAGTTTAAATGTTTATTTAGCTGGTAATTTAATATTATTTATCTAGACATTATTTTTGGTATCTAAACTGTATACGTTTCGTTGGATAACAACATTTCGTACACAAATAACGATTTTACCGATTACGTGAACATTGGGGTACAATAACAAAGATGAGTAAGTACCACGGTTATGTTAGATAACCATGGTAAGTACCAAGAAAACAATAATTCATCGGTAGGAACGTTAAATTGAATCGTTACAAAAAGTGCATTGTAGAGGAAACGCGGTTTTTATCGTGTGGTTTTCATTGAATTCGGAAATTTTATTCAATTTAAATTCTATTCGAATTATTAAACTCTACATTACTTTTAACACTATTAATGGGAAATTATTTCGGGCGGCTTGTGTAGAAACCATTGTCTGCGTTGACGAAATACTTAATTACCTCTAACCATTGTTTATTGATTTTGCACGTTAATGTGATTAAAGGATGAAATGTAGGTAGGTAGCGGCTTATTTAATCAAATATTCTGACAAATGTTTGGCGTGTATGATAAATCGATATTCTACGATATTTGGTGTTTTTGTTTTCAGATATTACCTTATCACTGGGGGGCTAGGGACTTATAGCTCTACAAAAAATTTAAATATGCATGCATTTATGCTCTAAAAATGTACCAAATATGCTATGAAATTCATGAAATATGTTTTAAAAATTTGCAAAAATGCTAAAATTTAATCTCTTATAAAACATTAATTTTACTGTAAAAACTCAGAATATTTCAAAATTGCATTGTATAATATACCTATTATAATATGTATTATTAATTCGTCTTTTATTATTTTTGCATTTTTTGTTTTAATCTTTATTATTTTTAAGCTTAAATTTAAACAAATAAAATATCAGATAATATTTAATCTCTTCAGTTGTTCAGGGAAAAAATGTTCGATATCAAGAAAACTCAAATTAAGCACTGAAAAATATATGAAATATGCACTTAAAATTTAAATATGACCGAAATATGCACTTATATCGAAAAAAAAGTTAAATATGCAAAATATATGGTGTTATGAAACAAATTTCTATATTACTTAGCTATGTTTTGAATAATTTTTGAAAAACATGCTAACTCCTATAAGTCCCTAGCTCTATTTATCACTATATAGGGCACGGATTTATGCATGCATTAAATAGTCATTTAAGTATGCTGCCAAAAATATATGCTTGTGTACAAAATAATATATCAAATATGCCAAAATAACAAAAAAAATATGCCTTCTGTAATAGTTTTATTCTAAATATTATGCTTAAATGAAATTTTTAAGTATAATATTTTATAGCTAAAACATATAAAATCAAATCTTATCAAAAATTAAATTTTTAATGAATTACATAAAACGAATACATACCAAAATATAACCAAAAACCGTAAATATAAACTCAAGATCGTGAAATATAGATTTTATGTTTACTTATAATATTTTTAACAGTCATACAGATAAAATATGCAAACGCTTACAAGTCTGAGCATTACTTATTTCTATATTGCGAGTCAAAGTTGCTTTTAAAAAAAAAAAAAATTTTAATAAAATCAAAGATCATATTTTAGGATACTTTTTGAGTTTTTCAAAATATTATGAAAAACTATACTCAGACCAATTGAGAATACATAGACTTGACTTTCTTCGTACTTCACATTCTAACATTACAACAAAACACGTGGATAATTTTGTTATTTATTTTTTATTATTATTATTATAATTATTATTATTTTTGCTAGAAAAAGGATCATATTATTAAATTGATGAATTTTAGTAATATTAGTTAAATATAACATTTCAAAGCCACTCTGCAGAAAATTATTTTATTTTTTTTTTAGTCATGTTGATCAAAACTATCAAGTGAATGACTAAAAAGGTGAATTCCACAAAAACACTCAACCATAACATTTGTACAGCGCAAAACTTTGCTGTTTGATAAATAACCACGTCGGCTCGACAATATTATGTAATTTTAACTATAATTGAAAATTCAAATAAATGCCAATAGTAATAATAGCTCATAATATATTTACACATATTTCAATTACATTATATTTGTATAACTAAGGTAATTGCCAATTGGTACCTACTACATGCAACCATAAAAATAATACAACATTTTAAATTTATTATAAACAGAAAATTAAACAATTCAATATAAAATCTAGAATTTTGCAGTGTAAAAGTAAAATAAGCCGGACATACTTCGCACGATGGGTGGGATTCTCTTGACGGGTGTATTTAATTTTAAAGAACTTCGTTCAGAATCTAAAAGAAAAAAAGATCTGAAATATAAAAATGTTAAGTATGTAGTAAATGTTTAAATCACGTTAAAATTTTAACTTTACCGAAACTTAACAACATCTCGTGTATAAGAATATATTTTTAAAATGATAACGTTTACTTTTTGAGAATGATTTTACAAATACCTAACGTGAATATAAAGGTTTGACAAATAATTTTTCCGGCTGCGATACTTACCACGGAGTATAATTTCCGGTCACGATTGGTCTCACTGTAATACTTATGATTGAGTGGTAACCAATAAAACGATCAATTTCATTGAATGCGAGAAACTTTCACACCGAGAGAATTTATATTCAGGTTTATCGTGTTGCATTTTGTCGTACTATTGAAGAAATGATTTATCGTTTTTTTTTTTTTTTTTTTTTTTTTAATTCAACACACCCGCCAAAAGTATCTCGCCCGAAGTGTAAAATATGTCCGGCTTTTTTTTTTTTTTGTGATATTGAAAATGTCCGTATCATAATTTATTTATGACACTTATTGATTTTCGAAAAGCATTGTTTCAAAACTAGTTATAATAAATCAAACTGAACACAAAATCATTGTTTTAATTTAATTTTTTTTTTTTTTTTTATGTAATTGAATGTGACAACGATTAGTGACAAAATTAACGTGACGAAAATAGTATACTATTTTTTAGTAAATAAAACCGTTAGTAGATCTCAAGTGTAAAATTTTGAATGTTTACGAGTAATTTTGTCCGATGTTCTTTTGTATTTTACGTCAATTTAATAACATAGTTTCAACGTTTATATACAAAAATAATCAATGTACAGCTGTTATACTATACTTTGATGTGTATTTTACCATTAATCGAAGTGTTACATAACTAATTGTGTCTGAAATACAATGTAACTAACTACAACTGTCAAATATTAATTATTATTCTCCATCGGAACTGTAATTAATTTGCTCTCGTTCGTTTTATCAATCATTTGTAATCGTGTCAACGTTTGCGAACTCGAGTTACACATTTTCGAATGCGAATCACATGACTCTAGGATAATTATACATATTATTATTATTGTACATTATTATTAATTAATTATAATTGTTCATAGGCGACATTCTATCGTGGCGTATACGGAACAGTAAATACAAAACTGTGATCAATATTAATTATGTAATTCGGTGATTGTATGGTAAAACACAATTATTGTTTATGTATTCGGCTAATAATATCTCACAATAAAATTGTTAAGCAAATGAGTCCTAAATAAATGAACAATATTTTCTTGTCTGTTGGAATAGTCTTGTGTTCAAGGAAAACACACACTATTGTCGAGGCGATATCTGTAATTATCCTCTACCCGCATTGATTTTCAACCCTAATGTCGTCACCCCAAAAGGGATCACGAATGATTTTTTTTTTTTATAGGAGGGGTCATAAAAAATATTGAACAGCACGATTTTTCATATGTATGTTTCGTATGTATGTATTCTATTCCATTTACGAGTACGAGTAGAAATACTGGTCCAAAAGTCTTGATCAGCAACTCTATAGATAGGAAATAATTTTTAATTCATCGCAAATAAAAAATAATTAGTTCAACCGATCTTTACGGAACTTAGTACATGGATACTGAATTAAATAGAACATATTTTGGTAAAAGAAAATTTTTAACGGACGAATAATTCAAAATTTTACAAGATTCTGATTGAAAAAAATCGGAAAAAGTACTGACAAATTTACTGGAAATACCAAAATAAACACTATTATGAAATAAATTATAAGTTATTTAATAGCTTTTAAATTAATATAAATAGAAGCTTAAAACTTTCACCGACTACTAAAACTAGTCACGCTTATGACTCCCAAAATTTTTAAAAATATTCAACCAATTTTGAGGTAAATTCCTTAACTTTGAAAATATTGGAAATATGTTGAAGCGATACCATAATATACCCACATATTGTTTTTCCATAAGAGATGGGTAAATATTTTAGATTCTGAGTGGAACAAAGAAGCTTATGATTTTAAAATCATGTTTATATTTTTTATTTTTTCCCCCTTCCTATGATATTTTTATATCAAGAGTATCCCACCCAAGGTGTGAAGAACACCACACAAGGTGCGAAGTACCCACTTTATTAAATTGCTTATTTTTATGGATTAAAGTACTATAATTTTGGTGCTTATAGCGAAGTCCTTAAAACGGTTTTTATGGGTTTATTGTGACGATCAATTAAATGCTATAAGTCGCGAGCCCTAGACTAATACCTAATGGATATAAATTAAATTAAACGATCCGTATATTTTCGTCTCTTTTTAATTCGAATTATTTTGTTTCCGTCCCCCTTGACAATTCGAATTCCCACCAAAACGAAAACCTCTGCGTACACACCGTATCGCATTTCAAAAATCGTCTCCTTGTCGTCCCGTCATTTTGTAATTTAAAAAAAGTCCCAGGTCATCTGTGCCTCGAACGACGACGACGACACTAAACTTCTGTTCTTATTAACTCGGGGACACGTCTCTCGGTCCGATGATATTGATTTTCGACCAAATCCGGTCGACCTCCAACCGTCGTCGTACACCGGTACACGTACTATAATACCCTAGTTGACCGTTAGTGGACATCGTCCGGCTGACCGAAATACTATAATTTAATTACACGACCGACGACGTCGAAATACGCGAGCACAAAGGCCGCGGCCGTAGTTAACCGGTATTTAAGATTACACCCGTTTTCGGATAGCCCAGTTTTGTACGGGCAAACGGCGCAATGCTAATACCAGAAACCAATACGGTTTCCCTTTGTCCGCGTCGTTCACTCATTACAATTATTATGTATATATTTTAAGAAGAGATAATACAATGCTCACCCTACCTTCGGAGAAATATTTTCCAAAACGCGCGCGACTCGTTACAATCATTGCGATGACAATTATTTATAACCATTTGCACCCACCTACCAAGTAACCCCCTCCCCCCGACCTATTATCTTGCACATATTATTATTAAAAGTTATATTTGACATTTTAGATGTTTTTACAACGGTGTTTTAGAATCTAAACGATGTGCAGAAGCTAGTGTTTTTACAATAATGCTTATTTTTTTTTTCTGTATACAAATTTTTCGTATGGAAAACTTGTCCAAAAGTCTCCACCAGTATCTTTTTCCTCTAGTTGGTACTACTTTAGAGAAGTCGTTTTTTGAATTTCTCAATTCTTCAGTCTTTTTTGGGGGGAGGAGAGAGACAGTCCAAAATTTGACAAAAAATATTCGGAAACCATAATTTTTTGACCCAAACTTTATGAACATTTAAACATAGATAGACAATAATATGAAAAACATTTTAACACAAAACATTTGGTCGAGCTCTCTTGTCTCTTTACTTTATTTTACTTTACTTTGTTTTACTTTAATTTACTTTATTTTACTTTACTTTTTATATTTTACACCGTTGAAACAGCTATTACGATGTTAATAATAATGAAAATAACAAATCTTTTTACGACTTGAGATCTCTTATTTGATTTTCTTATTTTCTTATTTGATTATACAAGGAAACGATCCAATCACTTTATAGAAATATGTAACTATATAGTGAGTTTATTACAGGAAAATAATATTACCGATCGTTTGTGAAAACCTTGAATTAGTATCTAATAGAAATGTGTGGACCAATTATATTAAATCCTAACAAGGAATAAATGCGGAACGGATGCGTTTTCTCAAACCATCATGTGTCGTATCGTCTCGATTTCGCTTCGTTGCGCGAAAACTCGTGTAGGTGGTCGGTTTAATGCCGAGATAATTGATTGGATCTCGGCGATATAATAGCGTTTATCAGGGCAAGTAATTTCTGTTGAAGTCCGAAAAAATAAAATAATAAATAAATGAGGTTCAGAAAAAAATGATCATTATATTTTTATAATAGTAAAATAATGATTAACATGATTTTCCTGTCATTACAATTAAAAATATACGATAATAAATTTACTATACGATTACCGAGCTATTGATGTCAGAAATTACATTTCTTTTTCTTTTTCTTACCCAGTTTTTCAAAAATTGAGAGGTCGTAAAAAATAATTTATACGTAATGCGCGTTTAAGCTGAGAATTTATTAATTTTGTTCGATAAATAGGCGGAAATAGGTAGAGAGAAGCCTAATTTTGGAGGCTTATCCCTCAAATTCTCCCAAATTCTTTATAAATTGCACATAATTAATACCAATAGGGGAGAGTAAATAAAAAAAAAAAAAATTTTAGCTAACACTTCCTCTAAAAAAAATTTTTTTTATTCTAATTTCACAAATGTTCGTAAAATCAAACATTCTAGAAAGGTTGACTGCCAGTATCTTATAATCGGAGAAAAATATACATTTTCTTTTTTTAATTATAGTAAATATCATATTAATTTAAGATAATACGTTGTCGGTCCAGATTTCTGCCTTCCACCAGTTGCCGACCGCTGGTGTATATGTATTATGTTACGTAATTGCTTGTTTCACTATTATTTCCAGAACATGTTGTTCTACTACGAGTACGAGAACTGCATCAAACCTTCCGGAGTGATTCTGTTGGAGGGTAGTTACTGCTCAAGACTGGATTTTTCTAGCGGCACGTCGAAAACCACGGGCAAGAGTCATTCGGAGAATGAGGTTAAAGTCATTTAAAAACAATTAGAAAAAAATAAAACGGTACCTGCTTAACGTGTATAACTGCTAACTCGATTTTCTAGCATTGTTTCGTCATTTCGTACAACCATCCTCAAATGCGACAGTACGAGTTCCGTGCGCAGTCGGAGACGTCGTGTAAGACCTGGGTGAACGCTCTGAAACAAGCCAGGTGAAAAAAAATCCACTTATTTTAAACTAGATCAGTGATTCGCATACTTTTTTTTTTATCCTTGTATACATAAATAATTTCACCACCCCCCCCCCTTAAAACCCTTAAATTAGAGTTTAGACACTTGAAATTATTTATTTTCTGTAAGTCGTACAAATAAGTTGTACAAAATAGTTATACGCCTTATATTATATTATAATAACTGACTTTTTATTTTCATTATTTGAAAAATTAAATATAAATCAACTTACTTATTAATAATATTAAGTATTAGAACAATTCAATGTTCTAATTTCAATTAGAGAATTTAATATTTACCTGTTGTATTATCTTAACGAAAAAAATTCTTGTAATTTTATTGTAACTATGTCCCCTACCCCCCATTCGGTTGGGAACCACTGAACTAGACTATATTTTACCCGTTTCGTCTGACGGCGACTTGAATTAGAAAGTTTCACGTTTTAGTTTCAACAAACTCCTGTTGCAAAAAGAAGAGCTCGAACAACGGCACCTGCATTTGCTACAAGTCGTTGAGAGCGAAATGACCGCGAAATGGCAATATACGCAACAGTGCGAGGAGTTAATGGTTGAAATAAAAAAACTCCGTGCAGAGGTAAATAAAGTTATAAGCAAACGATATTTTTCCGTAATTTAAGCTGCTGCGTACTACCAGGGACATACGCAGAAAAAAGTTTTAGGGGTTGTTTTTGATAATCAGTTATTGATAATTATAACTTTCTTATTTCAATAAACATTCGACAGTAAGAAATATTATAATAAAAATTAGTTTTACTTGTAATACTTTTATTCGTATATATAACGTAAACACAGATATAATAAAGCAAAACTTTTACTTTGGTTCCATTTATTTTTCTGGAAGTTTTAACAATTATATTCACAGTTCCAACATAGTTTACTTTTGTGTTTCTCTAAGTACATTTGACAATGGCAACGCATTCAATCTTCCTTAGTCTGTTTTCTTACTCAATTACAAATTTCCAATTTATGAAGCGAAGCAAAGGGTTCACTTGTAGCTAATTTTATTAGATTTGAATTTCTACAATTTTATTTATTTGATAGCATTTAGCTGTAGGCCGCAATTATTGTTTTTCGTGTATAACTTGGGTGTATTCCGCGTCTATAAAAATTTTAGAATTCGTTTTTACTTACATCAATACACAACGGTAAATATTACACCCAACTATTAAAGTATAACACAAGATTAAAATGTACTATGTAAATAAATACAAAAACCCAAACATTTCCGGGGGGGAGGGGGTGTTTGAATACCCTAAACAATCCTCTGCGTATGTGCCTGGGCATAACTATTGAACATTATTGCGTGTAAATTTTAATAACACAATTATATTAATATTGAATTGCGAAAATAAACTTAAAAAAATACATTATTAGAAAACATAGTATTTTTATACGTTTCAAACGTCTAACGTGGTTACTACTGAACTTATCCTAGAAACCCGGAAATTATGAAAGAGTCGAAGGATTTGAATTTAGTCAGGGAAATATTACATCGGGTTAATATTATTTTTTTAATCGATGAAACAGAAAAAAAAAAAATGAATATTAATTTATCTGTAAATAGATCAATTATTCATCACTAAGTTTTATCAAAGGAAGTGACCGAGTGACGGCGACTAAAAATTAAAAATTTCCAAAAATCTCGAAATCATTTATAGTTCCCCGATATACTCCAATATAGCAGAAATATTCTGGAATATATACTCCAATATATGGTAAAATATTCAGAAATATTCTTCGAGGTCCAAGTATACATTTACATGCGAAAATAAATATTTAGCTGATGTTTCTACACGTTATGAAACGCAAACATTTCTTATTCCCATCAAACAACATACGAACGTAAAAAAATATGTTTATGCATAAAAATTCCGACTCGAACATTTAGAAGTGTTTTTTCTATAGCATGAGTAGGGTACTCGTAATATATTCGTGGCAATGGAATCGAAAAAATCTGTAACATAAATAAAATATGAGTATTATGTATATTTTAATATTTATTGAGGTGGAATTTTTATTTTTCATTATTGATCTCTATTCGGTGATTACTGACAAAAAATTGTATTGAATCCCATGCTAAAGCTGTTGTTTTTACAATAATGTTTATTTTATTTTTTCTGTATGCAAATACTTGTTCAAAAATCTCGACCAGTAACTTTTTAAAACTGGATTTTCCTCTAGTTGGTACTTAAAATTTCGAATTTCAAAGTCAAAATTTCAGAACGTAAAGTCAAAATTTTCAACAATATTTTTTTTTACATGGTACTATTACGCTTCCATAGTGTGTGTGGTAACGTTTGTTTAATGTTTCATAATAATATAGATAAAGTTATAAAATTTGAAAGGCATGACTTGGACTACTGTTGTATTTCTGTGTTACGATTATGAAAAAAAGACACATACCATTTATACTCATAGGCACAATTAGGGGAGCTTGAAGTGGGGCAGTTATAACTCCCAAAACCACTTAAAATTCACTAAAATTTTTTGAAAATTGCATAGGGTTAATGTCCTTAGAAGGCTAAATTATACAAATAAACATTTTCATCCAAATTACACTAATAAGTTTTTATGTAAAAATGATTTAATTTAATCTGTGTGGTCATTATCGGAGCAGACGAATGAATGGCGGACACTGGACTAAGTTAAGCTAATAAGTAAATAAAAATTAAATGTCACAATATAGTCACCACTCAAGCAGTCGAGATGCTCTTTTGATTTTTGTTTACAATATTCATAATTTAATATTTTTTTAAAGGGTCCGGAAGATCCAAGGGGACATGTCCCTCCCCTGTCCGTCCCGTCCCCCCTTAATGGACACCCACGCGGCCACGTATATCGTTTTAAAGTCATTGTCGTATACAAACGCATAATCAGTAGAAGCCGCGCATGATTTGGTTGGCATTCGCGTAATAGGTATTGGCATTAAAGAGAGATATGCGGCCGTTGACGTCGTACGGAGAGTCCAGCACGGGTTCGTTCGACGGCGGCGGGACCGGCACGTGCTCGCGACGGCAGTCCAAGGACAGTTTCATATACACGGACCCGGTCACGTTCAACATCCAGGACTCGATCGAAATGCGCAAGATCAAGAAAGTCCAGAGTTTCTTCCGGGGTTGGCTGTGCAGGAGACGGTGGAAACAGATTGTCGAACAGTACATCAAGAGCCCGCACGCGGAGAGCATGCGCAAAAGGAACAGGCAAGTGCAACGCGCGATCGCGTCATCGATAAAAAAGACCGCAGCTATAAAAACTGAAAAAAAAAAGTTGGGTTTCACACGAGCACCTCGCTATCTTTATTTTTAAAATAAAATTCATGAAGTTAAAATTAAAAATTAAATATTAGTGGTTTTTTTAATTGAAAATTCTGATTAAATTAAAAATCTTATAAAGTAATATTTGCCTGATTCTCGTGAATCTGGCAGAAAAAAGTTTGCCTAATTCATGAAATCGGCAATAATATCCTGCCGATTTCACGAATTTAGCGTAAAATATACTAGGGATGGCTTTCGATCAATTGACAATTTTTTTAAATTTACATTTTAATAATGCATTTTAACAAATTCTTGAAACATTATTTATCAAATGTAAGCTCTTAAAAGTTTCAGTAAAATAGTAGTAATAATACTATTAATATTATCTAAATTATAATTATCTATAATATTATATCAATATTGTTTATAGTTATAAATTTTTAATTTTCAGATTTTGACCGGTCAAATACGGTCAATTGACCAAAAAAGATTTTGACCGGTCAAAAACCCCACCCTAAAATATACAATATACAATATATAAAATATACATTATAATTATAACCCTGGCCGCATTTCGTACGTGTGCTTCTCATAAATCTGGGCCACAACTCGTACGATGTTTTGGGGGTTCGGGTCGCATCTCACCAACACCGGGATTTCCAAACACAAGAATCGTACTTGACATTTTCGTTTTGAAATATATCGCGGTCGAAACTCTTAATCGCTCTTTGTAATTATTATTGAAATCAATCGAAAGTCAATGGCAGTGTTGATATTATTATTTATATATTATAATGAATATTTTCACTTTTTTTCCACGTTGTTTCCAATTTTGTTTCACGTTTACATTACGTGTAATGACGTAGACGTTTTACTTTTTTTTTCTTTTTGATATCATGAACGGTAGCTTTTACTGAAAACCGAATAGAAATAAATACACTGAAAAATTACTTCGTGTTTTCTTTTTCCAACATAGGTCAAAAATTTAAATCGATTTCGACGAAAATTCCTCGTAACACGTATAATACGTGCATTCACAATGCGAATTTAATCTATGCAAATACTTGTTTACACAAAATAACTATTTCTACTACTGTAAAACTGCAGTGGTCGTGAAAATAATATAAACGATATTAAAATAAACACAGTCAACGAGTATTATGTAGTGCAGTTATTTATTGCGCCCTTGCGTTGTTTTAGAGAGTTAACACCGTAACACGTCTTCAAAGTCCTTTTCCGTGTAATTATTATATTCCGTGTACGTGACGAAATTCCCACGAAAATCGCACGTTTATTTTGAATTCCATAATAACATTATTATTACAGTAATAATATATTCATTTATCATTTTTTCCCCCCCCCCCCCGTTTACAGTCTCGTTTTCCGCATGGTCGAAGCCGAGGAAGAATACGTCAGTCAGCTGGAAGTGTTGGTCACGTGTTTCCTACGGCCGTTGCGGATGGCGGCTAGCTCAAAGAAGCCGCCGTGCACTCACGAGGACATAAGTTCAATATTTTTGAACAGCGAAACGGTGCTGTTCTTGCATCAGATATTTTACAAAGGACTGACGACCAGAATGGAAAATTGGCCCACTCTAATTCTAAGTGAGTCAATGCCCGACTGCGGCCATTTTATACAGGGTGGAAAAAAAATTATAATAATCCGTATTATGATGTCCCTCCTAATCAGTGCATCAAATAAGAACATAGATAGATTTTTTTTTAACATAATTTTGATGTTAATTGATTTCTAACAAAAGTAATAAACAGTTTTCATGATAATCTAAAAAATGCCGGATTCTCGCATGATTTGATACACGACATCATTTTCATCATTATTATTGCACCACCGTGGTTTTTGGTGGTACTGAAAATAAAATAAACAATGTGACTCATCACTTCAGAGTAGAATTTCCAAGAAACATTATTTTAATATTAAAACATGAATTTAAAGTTATAGAAATTTTTTAATTCTTTTTCATTTTTAGCACCTGCATCAAGCACACGGTGATGCCAAAATGGTGATAAAAAGGCAAAATTATGTAGCATTCACGTTATTATTAAACACGTCATAAAAAAAAATTCAAATGCCACCTTACTGTTTTCCAGAACAACTTTTGTCCAGTCTAGTCCTCACTACGTATTTATTCGTTTCGAGATTAATATTCATTACTTTTACTCTATAATCTATTTTTTTTCTCTATATTTACTCTATATAAAAATATATAGTATACATTTAAAAAAAATCTATTTTGTTTCTTAATTTTAAGAATTTAATTATCAAATAAACTTCTAGAAATTTGCTCAACCTATTCATATTGTTTATAATTAAATTTAAGGTGATTCTAATGTTTTTTGTTGATATGTTATGATTAATTATGAATAGTAGCCTTATGCAATATAAATTAAGTATATAGTATGTAACTTCGATAACATCTTGTATCGAACCCAATCCCTCCAGTCACAAGCTTTGGCTTTTTGGAGGAGTATCATACTATTGAAAAAATACCTTTATACGTTTTATTGTAATATGCTATATGACGAATAAATTATTATTATTATAAAGTCCGCCCGTCGATGAACATCATATATGTGGCGTAAACGTTATAAACACTATAATATACTATAGGACTCTATATATAAATATTATAATAATATATTCTAAAATATCGCACGTCACTGACTCGTATCACACAACTCAGTCCAAACTAAATATTTCGACCATGATAGTCTCTCAACGATTTTGTCACAATACGAGCGACTCAACATAAAAATTTCTCCGAAACAATGTAATCCGCCGATACGATCTACGGCTCCGCCAATTTATTCCGTAAATACGTTATGAAAAACGAATGAAAATATAATATAAATGTATACAGTGTCGTCCACTGTGGTTTATTATATTTTTTTTTTAAACCGCATTTTCACATTATTCACTCTGCATCGACCCACGTCAAAATTATTTTATGTTTGATCCCTTTGTATAGACAACTCCATTAAAATCAGAACAAATTATATTATGAACAATTAATTCGTTTATGATGATTTTCGATTGTGTACAACACGATCGTAATGCCAGCACTGAAAAAGGTCGATGGGTATAAAAATAAATATGTTTGGTCATTAGTTTAGTTCATATACTCAGAACCTTATTGGTATATATATATATATATATATATAAAAAAGCCGGACATACTTCGCACGATGGGTGTACTTCGCACAACGGGTGGTATTCTCTTGACGTGCGTATTAAATTTTAAAGAAACGATAAATCATTTCTTAAATAAAACGATTCTGAACAAGGGAAGTTAATAATATAAAAAAAAAATGTTAGAAAAATGTCCAAAATTTTATTTTACATTTTCAAAATTTTCTTGCGCCAAAATCTTTTTTACAGGATTTTCTATCTATGTTTAAATTTTCATAAAATTCTGATCAAAAAATTATGGTTTTCGAGTCGTTTTTGTCAAATTTTGGGTAGTT
>JAIPRM010005731.1:0-19992 GCA_025469315.1 Stegophylla sp. TES_Ste_2020 | reverse complement strand
ATCTTTTTTTTAGGATTTTCTATCTAAGTTTAAATTTTCATAAAATTCGGATCAAAAAATGATGGTTTCCGAGTCGTTTTTGTCAAATTTTGGGTAGTATTTTCCAAAAAAAAAAAAATTGAAGAATTGAGAAATTCAAAAAATGACCTCTTTATAAAGTACCATCTAGAGGTAAATCATCCGGTTTCAAAAAGTTACTGATCGAAACTTATAGAAAAGTTGTACGCAGAAAAAAATAAATAATAAACATCGTTGTAAAAACACTAGCTTCTTCACTTCGTTCGGAATCTGAAAAGATAAATAAAATAATGTCATCAAAACGTCGACCGACGCCACGGTTCACCCGCAAATCGCACGTTCGGTAAGTTGGGGGTGGGGGGGGGTGGGAGGGCTCGCATGGGGGGGGACGATTTCTCGTCGTGACCTCGGAGAGGTTTTCGTTTGTTTGTTCTCGAACGCGTTACTGCGTATAGAATCGAACATCAGTGCATAATATTATAATAAAACGTTATTGTTATTATCATTATTATAATGGATTAACACTATAAATAACGCGTCGTCGTCGACTTATAATATTATTGTATTGTACTATTGGCGCTCGGAGGTGTTTTGGCCGGAGTACGCGCGCGTCGTCGTCTCCTAAAACGTGTGCCGCCTTCGTGTGGTATGCGTATTGTCTTCGCGCGTCAGAGTTTTTTTTTTTTTTCGGTCGCGTCCGACAGCAGACACGTGCGCGTGCGAGCGTGTGTGCGTGCGCGCGTGCGAAAACGGCAAGTGCCAATAAACGACGACGCGTCGGCCGACAAGACAACAGGCGTGATTTGTTTGTTTTAATAATTATTATTATTCTCTAATGTCGGCGCGAGACGCGAAGATGACTACGACGACCACTTCTGTAGCACTGCTGCAGTCGTAACGGGAAAAAGAAAACCCATTGACACGCGAATGCAGCCATACATAATACGTATTACGGTTCCGACGTATTTTATCATACGAATCCATCTCGTCTGCACTCGTCAGCGTAAAACACGTAGTCGTATATAAAATACGTACATTTCAGTGGTATAAAACGCTCTCTATACCAGTGTTTCTCAATCTTTTTGCTGTGTGTCGACCCCCCCCCTCCCCTAAATTAGTTTTCCAATTTTTAGCTGCCCTTAAATATCATTTTTTTTTTTTTTACATTTTAACACAGATTACGTATATCATAGAAAATTGCAATAGTATTATATAATAAATACAATAAATATGATTTTAAAGATATATAAAGCATACATTTTATTAGGATCGGAAACCTGGGCACTAAGGAAATTAGATGAGAATCAGTTTTTAATACTAGAAAGGAAAATATTACGAAAGGTCTTCGGTCCAATAAAAGATAACATCACAGGAGAGTGGAGAAGAAGGAAAAATATAGAGCTACAAGAAATTTTTAATGAAAACAACATAGTAGAGACGATCAAGAAAAAAAGGTTGCGTTGGGCAGGTCATGCAATGCGAAGCCAGAACTCTTTACTAAGAATGGTTTTAGAACAGAATCCAGTAGGAAAAAGGCCCTTGGGAAGACCAAAGTTGAGATGAGAAGATTTAGTTAAGAGAGATATAGAAGACTTAGGAGGCGGAGCAAACTGGAAGGATTTGGCGATGAATAGAGATGCCTGGAGAATTGGTAGTGAGACGGGATGGTTCTAGCGGCCGATTAACACAAGAAGAAGAAGAAAGCATACATTTTGCAATTTATTAATTGTAGAAACTTTGTTATAACTGTAATTTGTGTAAAAAAATTTAAATCCTTAAATTAATATGGCTTTGTAGTTAGTCGTTGTTGTTGGTATGAAATTATTTTATCAATTTTTGGTTTTATAGAATTTGTTAATGAAATTTTCAGTCAGTTTTCTCACTTAATTTGTATAATAGTCAGAAGGAAACTGTTATTTTAATTTAATAAATAGTTGAAAAAGGACTGAAAGTTTTTGGTGTTCCTAAGCTTCAGATGAGTTAGAATACTAATTTTTAACCAAAATTGACATATAGTTTTGATGTTTTTATAAATCTGTTGGTAATGTTTATTAGGAAGTTAATTCAATCAATTATTCTTCATCTGAGAATTACATATGATACAATGAGCATATTTTCATCTAATCTTATGATGGATTTATTACCTTTGTATTATTCTGTATTTATTTAAATGTTTGCTTTAAATGTTTATCTAAATAATTAGTTAGGGAAAACCAACGGGGTCACGACCTTCAGGTTGTGAAATACTGCTTTAGGTGTCGGCACATTTGCGGTCACGACCTTTTTGGTGCCACTTGCGGTCATAATATTTTTTTTTATCTGTTTATTGGATCACTTGCGGTCACAATGCGTTCTCACATTGCGCAGCAAGTCGATTATCAAGCCGAAATGTCCCCACGTTGCAGAGCAAGCCGAGAATGATGATATCGATTTGAATCGAGCGCGAAACACGAGGAGATTTTTGAGAAGTGAGCGAAACGAACGAGCTATGGAAAGATTGTTGTAATATAACACATTGTTATAATAGTGCGAAGCAAAATTTGCATTTTTTGATCAAGAAATAGCGTGAATAGTCTCGCGGCCAAACCTGTGGCATATTTGAAGGTCCACCAAGGAGGGGACGATTTGTAAATTATCCTTACACATCATATTATCGTTCGGGCTTGACCCATAAATCTATTTTTAGCTCCTAAAATAAATTTGAAAAATTGCTCAAATCTTAACCTAAAATCGTCCTTTTCTTCTTTTTTGAAAAATTGTCGTTTATTATATTATGAATGAATAATATTACATGACGATGACAAAAAAGCCACAAGGAGGGGGTGATACACTCATCGCCCTCCCCTCAAATATCACACTGGGCCAAATTGTGAAAAATATTAATATGACTGCAAATGTGCCGCCGACACACAAAAAAATCCATATTATGACCGCAAGTGACACCAAAAAGGTCGTGACCGCATCTGTGCGCCCTAACTCTATACGGTCGTTTGGTATACACAAATGCAGCAACAGCAACGGTACAGACAGTGAACAAGTGGAATCGCGACCTCACGGAATGTACGTGAACGCGGCTTAATAATAACGGAAATAATGGCGTATTTTATGAGCAGCGAAATTATACCGATTTTAATAATAAAAATTAATTTTGATACGTGGCTCTAGTTTAGAGTTGTCGTAATGTCCCCAGTTTATAATTTCAGTGCCGGTCTTTCAATCGGTCTCTAAAAAATCTCGGAAAAGTGTAAATTGAATTCCAAAGTTTACGTTTCAAAAGTTACTAATAAAACATACGACATTTACAGTGAAACTTGAAAAAAAAAAAAACTGAAGTAGATTTGAATTCAAATCGGTTCGAATGTTTTAAACACGATTAAGTACAATTCGCCAAACCATACTCTGCAAGATCGCAGGAGTAGTCGTGACGGGAGTTTGTAATTTGCACCAAAATAAGGGTATATAATTTGCACCACCCTCAGGTAGTAAGAAATAGGAATTGTAATTTGCACCAAAATTAAAATCGATTATTTTTTCGATAGTATCATTAGTATAACATCGATAGTATTATTACTCGATATCCTCGTTGGCGTCAAGACTAAATGAACACGAATGACAATAATAATTTTTCGGGATTTTTCACCTCATTTGGAAATATTTTGACGTTTTACGTCCAATTGTCGGACGCGAATTGACTACAGCCATGTTTCTAATGCATCATAATCCTATAAATTTTTTCTTGTCCACTATCCACCAACTCCTGTATGATATCAGTTCACTAAAAATTATCAAGAGAAGTCATATGTCATCAAATAGGCCTATCAATTGATAGCCTTCCTACTCGAGCCACAACATTTCTAATATTGTAACAATACATTATACATTATTTATGTTTTTTCCAAAGAGAAAATTGAAGAATTGAGAAATTCAAAAAATGACCTGTTTAAAGTACAATCTAGAGGCGAATTCGGTTTCAAAAAGTTATTGATCGAAACTTTTGGACAAGTATTTCCATGCTAAAAGTTGTACACAGAAACTAACTAAACTAATCGATTTTAATTTTGGTGAAAATTACAATTCTTATTTCTTACTACCTGAGGGTGGTGAAAATTACATACCCTTATTTTGGTGCAAATTACGCATGTTTTATATATTTTGAGTTAATTTTGGTGCAAATTGACTACTGCACTCTATTGGGCGGGAGAGAATAAAATATTGTAATAAATATTTGCCTCCGAAACGCTCTCGTTGAAGCCACTTTCGTACATTATCAACAATGTACATATATATATGTATACATATTGTATACAGACGATAAATACACGTCGTTAACTCTTCACGTTCGACCGTAAACAATACACGTGCGCATTAATACCGTTGCAGGTTTTACAACAGTCCGCCGCCTCCGTCTCTCGTGTGTGTGCGTGCGTGCGATCGAGACCCCGAGACACCTGTCTGGTATAAAACTAAACCCCTTTAGGCTCTAGGTGAAACGTCGCGAATTATACGGCGCATTCGTCACTATAATATATTATATAGCTGCTGCTGGTGGCAAACCTATACGAATGCGTTTATATACATATTATATTACTTCACGGGCACAAGAGCATTCGGGATTTGTATGCATATATATATATATATATATATATGTATTATTATTCCTCGCGCAAATCCGTTGAAATGTTTCTGTCTGACGGTAGCTGGTGTTACCCTCCCCTTTCCCCCCCATTCCCTGCTGTTCTATCACGCGTGCCGCATTGCCAATAAATTATACTCGGCGCGAAACCGATAAACAAGAAAGCTTTAAAAGTATACAAATGCGACGAAAATCGAATTCTCCGAACTGCCGCCGCCGCGGAACCATCTCATGTGACGTCGTCGTCGCGTACGGCAAAGTAAGCACGCGAATATAATATGTATATATGTGTAATTTGTTATGTTCCCGAATGAAATCCTTTTGTTTTTTTTTTTTTTTTTCTGTTTGTTTTTTATTCGCCGTCAAGGATATAACAATTCAAATATATCGCATGAGATTTTTCGTACGATTTTGATTTATCGTTAACGGCTAATTATTTGACTCGTCATCATTTTTTTTTTTCAAGTGCGAGCTAAATTTAATTACACATTATTATTATTATTATTTTTTTTTTAATTCGACTGTTCATCGGATTTTTTGCATTTTGCGATTCGTGTAAAGTAGTATAACGTAGTTACCGAATAGTTGGAGGGGACGCTGATGGTCCATCTATACTGCACCTCGAAAAGTCACTCTTTCGGGTTTTCGTTAATTGCTTGATGGAACACTCGAATTCAGGGCATTAAGGATACGATTTAATTCTAGTACTCACAAAATGTATCAAGTTCCAAGTACTTATAAATTATTGCATTTTTTTTTTGTCATCGAGTGTACAATTTACAATCAACTAAATTATAATTTATAATTTGAACCACATAATATTATACATTGTATTGATTGATTATATTATATATAATTAATTATATATAATATTATATATATATAGATATGTAATCAGAAAAAGTATAGACAATTTCGCCATACATATTTTGCACCATAGATATTCTTCGCTCCTCGGGTCAGATATTCTTGAAGGGTGTGTATAAATTTGAAGATAAATCATTTCATCAATGAGACATTTCTGAACGAAAGAAGTTAATAATATAAAAAACAAAAATAGTCGTCATTTTCAAAACATTTACTAAGAGTATCTGACCCAAAGATCGAAAAATAACCGTGGTGCGAAGTATGTCCGGCTTTCTTGTCTATAGTTTACTTTACTTTACTTTCTTTTTATCTAATATATTATAAAGGAAAAGAAATTAAATGAGAAAAAAAATTTTAAAAAATGTCTAATTTTCTTTTTTTTACATTTCAAATTTTTCTTGCATCAAAATGTTTCTCATAATATTATTGTGTACCTAGTTTAAATTTTCATAAAGTTCGAGTCAAAAAATGATGGTTTCCGAGTCTTTTTTGTCAAATTTCAGGTAGTTAAAAAAAAAAAATTAAATATAGAACATTTGAGGAATTTAAAAAATGAACTCTTGAAAGTATCAACTAGAGGAAAATCCGGTTTCAAAAAGTTCCTGATTGAGAATTTTGGACAGGTAGATCCATACGAAAAAGTGTTCACAGAAAAAAAAAAAATAATAATAAACATCATTGTAAAAACACTAGTTTCTTCACTTCGTTAAGTATCTAAAAACTAGGGTTTAAGTATCTAAAAACTAGGGTTTCTATTGATTTAAAATACTGTAGGTTCAAAATAATATTTGACATAACGGATCAACCGATCGACATCGCAATGGCATCAAAATGAATAAGCATTCGTTGAATGTGTCCTTTAGTTCTTAAATCTGCAATTAGTATAATGATGTAAAAGTTATACAGAAAATATGTATCCGATGCTAGTATATCCGATGTGCCACAGTTTGACCTGTGGCTCTTCACTAATAACTCGTAAGTGGTTTGGGGGAAGAAGAGTTCCCGGAATGATTTCAACAGAGATATTATTTATGAGTAAACTCTGTATTGAAGAGACGGTCGTAACTTTTTGTGACATTTGAAAAAGGGATGTATAGTCATAGATAATAGATAATGGGGTTATAATAATAGGGATGTAGAGGTCATGGTGTATGATTTAGATACGTAGTAGGGTGCTTTTGTTACATTTTCTAATAGGGTTTTATGTGAACGAATTATTATTTTATAATATCGGTAGATTCAAATGACTTTCAGTAATAAAATAACTAATTACTGAGAACGCTATTAATTAATTAAATGTTAAAAAATTTAATATGCGTGCGTTATGAAACACAACTTTTTTATGATATACGTATATAGTTTTAATTATTTCGCATTTATAGAACCACGTCGCTCACATAAGTTAAAATAGTATTTTTCTCTTGCTAACGATATAAATGGGAGCCACTCCCACACGGATTCATTACTAATTAAAAACAATAATTGCATCTGTCTAAATTACTACAGACTTTGAATTGATGTCCCTTCTCCGCTCTTCTGACCAAATTTTTAATTTTTATCCCTTTTCCAACAATCTTCTGTAATTCCATTTGTCGCACCCATTCGTTCTAGGAATTACGGTTGGAACCTCTGCCCAGTATTAAAATAATATTGCGACCCCGTGATGGACATGGGCGGTCGGTCGGTAATCAGGCCACAATTTACCTCGCTGTATTGTATTCGACCTTTTTTTTTACATTTAATTACTCATCCGGTTATAGCGGATATATAACAATATGTATATAATATATAATATATGTATGTATACACTATATATAGTGGTTTTTTTTTTAGTTCTCACTTAATATTTTGGCTTTGTGACTTTTTTTTAAAATTTAAATTGGGTTTACGATATGCTATAGAGTATTGAAATATACTGAAGAAACTAGTGGTTTTTACAATAAAGTTATTTTTTTTAACAAAATATTTTTACTCAATAATTTTTAGGGACCAGTGAGTAGAGCTTTTTCTTATCCAGTTGAAAGTTCAGAAAATTATAACAGTTTTTCTAAAGACTACCGAAAATTTATTAAAATACTAAAATATTACGTTTTATTGAATCAACATTAGTTTTTTAGTCATCTTTCCAAAACTAATAATCTTAGAATCTTTAATTTTCATCTATCAACAATAATAGTTTAGTACAAACTTTCTGGTAGAAGTATAAGTTTCTGAAACGTTTGGGGAGTAAAAGTAAGATTGTTGGATCATAAGTAGTTGGAAATCTGAAGTTGAAATTAAAAAAATAATGATAATAATATATGTGCTTTAATTTTTGTTGCTTTGAATAAAAAATATAGTGCTGGGAAAAATATTACTCAAAGAAATGTAAGTAAACTTGTAGGACAGTTAAAAAATTTACGGGTGTACAGTTGTACACGTAAGATTTTTGGACGATAATCTAAAGTTGTAAAAAAAATATATTTATTATATATGCATTTTATCAAATTGTTTAATGGGAGAAATGTAGTGTTATAATAAAATCTATTCGAACAAGTGTAATTAAAATTATTGGACAGTTTCAGATGTTTTCGAAGTGTCAAAGTATGTTCATTGGACCCTTGGATTCATGAACTGGAATCTTTATGACTTTAATGATTTCGGTTTGAGTTTGGGTTCTAAAAATACATAATAAGGGTTTCATTTTCGGTTTCGGTTCTAGATAATTTGTAAATGGGTTTCGGTTTTAGTTTCAGTCAATGCCAGTTTTAACCTTTATTATATAGCTATTTTGATTTTGATTTTGTTTTGTTATACTTATTTATTTCATAACTAAATAAAAATGGAAAAAATTGGATTTTTTGTTTGGAATGTTCAAGTTACTAAAGACCGTGTTCTTCGTAACTTTTTTTTTCGCATGTAACTTTTAGGATGTCCTGTGGTAATACAAATTTTTTCAAATGCCCCCCCCCCATTTTAACTACAGAATTGTATTCAGGTCATTTTTTTTTTTTTAATTTTGATGTGATGAAATCAAAATTCATACGAATTGTTTATATTTTAAATTTTACAATTTTGCGAATTTATTAGGTGTAAGCTGATAAAGTCATAGATTCATAATAATAACGTAATACGTTGATAACAAAAATATGTGTCCAAGAGAATACTATCCTTAATACTTAAATCTGAATAATTCAAAAACTATTGGTTCATATTTTGATATCTTTATATACCAAATGTATAAGACTACTCAAAGAACTAATGTCACGAATTTTGTCTGGTTTTTGTAACACTTTTAGTAGTACAAAATATATTTATTTTTTAAAAATAATCACACTATATTTTACACAATATTAGGATTGAACGACGATTTTCAAAACATTTTGACCTCTAAAAAATGGTCTTTAAGTCAACACGAACTAATAATAGTAGTTATTTCAAATCGTTATAAAAAATATTATAAGGTTTATTTTATTCCCATCTGTTCGTACTCTGTTGCTCCAGTTTGTTATGGACATAATATGTATTAGTCGAATCGCATACAGTTTTATTTTATTTTCGAAACATCCGTTAAATTTTAATTGTCTTGTGCCCGTTAAATAATTATAAGTTATTATTATTGTTATATCGCATAATAGTACATGCGGTCGAATGTGTGGTCGTGTTCACCCCATGGTCTAAGAGTGATAATCCCGTCATAGCTTTCGGTGATAATTATTATTTTCGTAACGCGATACACGCTGACGACGTGTTAATGGGTTTACGCGCGTGACCCGGTGGCTGGTAGTTACCTACATCACGTCTTCACACATCACACACATTGTAACATTCTGTTTTGAGCTATATATATATTTAAGTTTCTTTACCTATCTGACGACAGATACACAAATATTATTATTCAACAACTCAATCATGAATTAAAAAACAATACGCACTCACGTCATTCTGATTTTCTGAATTTTTCATTTCTATACTAATGTCAACTGAAATACTTGAATCGTTGTATTTGCATGTCATGTCAATACATTGTATTGATTACAATAAACAAGAGCTTGTGACGTAAAAACGTTTAAATTCGATATTGGTTTACTCCAAGAGCTTAGCCAAAGGGAGGGAAGTTATCAAGGTAAACCTTCCCATGAGATTTTGAATATGCTTGTAAAAGTGGTTGCATAAACCAACTTTTAGATTTAAAAAACTTCAAACTTGTTGAAAACATTTGTTTAAGTTTTTAACCAAAATCTTTTTGGTCGAATTAAATATATTACCATATATTTTATTACTATAATAACTATAGTTATATATATATATAAAAGAAACGATAAATCACGTCTTCAATAATACGATTCTAAACGAATGAAGTTAATAATATAAAGAACAATAATGGTTCTCACTTTCAACACACTCATCAAAACTATCTGACCCGAAGAGTGAAGAATACCCGTGGTGCGAAGTATGTCCGACTTTCTTGTCTCTACTTTACTTATTTTTGTATTACTTTATTTAACTTTACTTTACTTTAATTAGGGATCTTTGTTTTAATTTACTTTACTTTACCTTACTAAACTATATTTTACTTTACTTTACTTTTTTTTTATCCATTATATAGGTATAAAGAAAAGGAAATGAAATTGAACGAGAAAAAATTGTTGGGAAAATGTTCAATTTTTTTTCACATTTTAAAACTTTTCTTGCACCAAAAGTTTTTCATAATATTGTCTATCTATTTTTAAATATTTATAAATTTTGGATCAAGAAATGATGGTTTCCGAGGTTTCTTTGTCAAATTTTGTGTGGTTATTTAAAAAAAAAAAAAAAAAAAATGAAGAATTGATAAATTCTAAAAACTTTTTATCTAAAGTGCCAACAAATGATAAATCCGGTTTCAAAAAGCAACAAAAAGTCGAGACTTTTGACTATTTGACTAGTATTCCATAAGAAAAAATGTATACAGAAAAAAAAATACGGAATTATTTTTTTTTTAATAAACATCATAGTGAAAAATGATTATTTTTTTTTAAATAATAATAATATTTATTTAATGTTGTGCTAATGTCAAATATTTATTTAATGTTTTTTAATTTTTTTTATTTTGACATCCAAATGGCCACGTCCAAATGTCTCGGTTTGATAGGCGCAACTACTGGTAAATACCTTAGAAAAAAACAACAAAACGTACCAAACAACTTGTCGACGTCTGGACAAACAATTACAGCACACTTTAGTACGATTATTAATTAAAAACTCTGAGAAATGTTCAGTTCTAACCCGTCACTGATAAAATATATCATATCAATTTGTCAGCCGACAATAATAAAGCAAACATGTATAATAATTTCAATTCTCGATCATTACCAGTTATTTCAAATGGCGAAGTGATGACGTGTCTTTGTTGACTATTAGGAGGGCCCTGAAAAAATGCTCTTAAAAAAATGTGAAAATGCCATAAAAATCTTGAAAAATGCACAGTAAAAATACCTCAAATATTTCATTAATTGTAGTTTTAAAATGATAGTATAAAAAAATCATGCTAAATCAAACATATTTTATTTAGTTAATGTAATAACATAAGAAAAGGTATTTATTTAATATTTACATTTGATTTAATTATATTAGAATTTAATTTATTTTAAAAATTACTGATGCTCGTTATAATGATATGCTGTTTTATATTTTCGAACCAGAATAATCATCATTAGTAGGATAGTACATTTCTGTATCATTATTGTGCTCAGAATGTAAGTGTTCATAAGTAAAATATGTAAAATACTTTAAAAACTAGAAATCGCATTAAAAATCAAATTAAAATTATATTTGTCAAAAAAAAAAATCAAAATCAAAACTATATTAAAATCAGTATTACTTGAAATACAATTTTCTGTGTTCAGACATACGTTTTAAAACACGAGAAAAAATAAAATACATCGTTTCAAAATCTCAGTCCTATTCATTACTCTTTTTATTATCGAACGTCGTGGACATTGTAAAATTATATGTTTTCGTGTCACTAATTAACTGTATAATTGATTTTCTTTTTTCAATCGTGCAGTAAATTTCATTTTATCATACGTATGAAAGTGTTCAAGCTTAACCCCCTTAACAAAAAAAAAAAGTTTCATAAACAAATGCATGAATTTGTGTGTGTGTGTGTGTGTGTCATAAAGCGGAAGCGTGTGTGTGATTTAGGCTCACGCCCTTCGGTTGTGGACTAAAAGTTGGGTCGGTGGCGAAGATCTGATGGTGTCTTGCCGCAGTCAATTACCATCCTTTCTTCAGGCACCCCCCGAACAATTAATATTAATAATATTAAAATAATACGGCCGCCAGCACCGTCGCCGTCGACATGAAAGCCATTTGTCAAAAAGCTCCCGGCGGCGCGATTACACTAATGGACCCAATATTGTATACGCGGAGAAGCGGTTGCGGCTGCTGCTGCTGCTGCTGCCGGCTACATCCTCTCTTCGCCCATACGTCCCTTTTCTTCCGTCCGTCTCTCCGTCACTCGTTTTACACGCACACACTCTGCAGGAGCGTACGCAATATCAAAAAAAAAATGTTGGGATTTACCGCGCGCGAAACGTCTTGTCGTGTATTTATTTATTTTCACCCTTTAGCGTCATCGTCAACGCCGTCAACGTCGTTTTATTATTATTGCTTCGGGGAGGGGGAAATAAGTAACCGCACGCGATATATTATAATATAATAATAATAATTCTTATTGACGACCATCTTGTCATTCCTCGTCGTCCCGCTTGATCGTCGCTCTCGATCGCTGTGTTTACGGTCGAGTATCGAAATTCCCCACAATTTTCCCCATAAAAACGTGTCCCGCTCGCTTCTCTTATAATAAACTATCGCAGCATCCGGTCCGTCGCATACCTATACAGCACGTCCATTACGTCTGCAATGTAGTTTTCACGTTCTAAAAATGCAATAAACAATATATTATATTATATTCATAACGTAATACGTTCAACTATGGCGGTATAATAATATGATATAGTGTAATATACTGTGTAGTTACGTGTGTGACGGCCGCATCGTTGTTATCCGGCCCTGAGAACGGTGAAAAGTGCGATGGGGGGGGGTGGTCAGACAAAGAGGGAAAAAAAATGAATTGATTAATTGCCATCGGTAATAGCAGCAGCAGCAGTAAGGGTTATCTGGTGGTGGTAGTGCAAAGACCCAACGGCTTTAAATTGGATAAAGATTGATGCGAATCAAGAGACTGCTGCAGCAGCAGCATCCTGGCCGTAGACCGAGATGAAAGATTAAAAGGAAATCTCCTCGGCCGGACGAGAAGACAAAGCGAAACCGAGATAAGCTCTCTCTCGTATATATACACACAAACACACCGATGTCCTATACGTACATATATATATATGTGTATATAAACCGCGTAATATGAAAAAACCTGGACGGAATAAAACTGATGACGACAACGTTGATATATCACGTGCTAGACAGACGCGTAGAGCTTAATGCAGTTGAAATTAAAAATCTAAGCGCGGAATATTACTTTGTCAACTGCGCGGCGGTCGCGCAGTAATCGACGTCGTCATAACGCACGATACGGCGTGCAAGACTACGGGGGGGTGGGGGGGGGCTCTAGAGTTCAGACCGAGTGCCGAGTGGAATTTTAGAAAAGTTCAAAATTTTAAATTTTAAATTCATTCGCCAAGTAATCATCAAAAACTAATTTCGGTCTGCCATTGAAATGAATTCATTAATTTAATCATCATTCATAATGACGGGAACCCACAGAAAATTTCATCAGGCGAGAACATGATAATAATATACAACTTCAAAATTTACATTAGACAGAATATTATATAGAATTTTAGATTCTGAACGGAGCGAAGAAGCTTATGATTTTTCAATGAAATGTTCATTTTTTCTTTTTCTTTTTGGAAACATTTTTTAGTATAGAAATAATATTATTGTCTAAAAGTTTCGATCAGTATTTCATATAGATCCAAAATCACACTCAGTTGGTACTTTGAATAGGTCATTTTTCAAATTTCTCAATCCTTTTATCAAAAACGAGGAAAATTTATTGGAAAATTGACAAAAAACCGATTAAAACGCTCTTAAGGTTTATTGAGCCGTAATTCTAAGACGATCATAAAAATTATCAATACAATACGATATCGAATAAAATTTTCACATCTCTATAACTATTAGTTTTTAATTAGGTATAATGATTTAATCACTAAAATCGATTTCATGAAAATCTAGTTTATGGCGAATTTTTCCTGGTTTATTCAATAAGTAGTTTTTTCTTAGTTTCGGTAAAAAACATTTCGAAAAATAATATGTCTGAAGAATCATTCAGACTTAATTTCTAATCCAAAAAAATGTTTAGCGACACTATTTAGTGAGTTTTACTTCAGGAATTAAAAAAAAAAAAAAAAACACCATTGTAAGTTGACCACTAGTTTTTTTTCACTTCACTCAGAATCCGAGTGTCGCCTCGTACGGGACAAATAATACCGTTGGGGGGTGATTATTGCTTATCAAAAAATACTGTTCGAATAAATTGTTAACTTTTACCAAGACTGGTGCGCTTTATTAAATTAATTTACGTACCGTTTTGTACCCGTGTTATATCGTTTAAAAAGTACATAGTCATGAAAAGAAAAACTCTAATTTTTATTATTCGGCGTTTCAAATCGCGTGAAACATTCAAAAAAACACAAGAATAAACTACTGTTTATTATCGTCACGATAAAACGTAACGGTCCAAAATGCGTCTGTAATTATACCGAGCGGCGGCGGCGCGTCGTATAGTACCAGATGTGTATAATGATAATAATATTGTAATCTAATCGCGAGCCGTCGGAAAAGGAAGGGGGCGGGAGCGGGGGGGGGGAAACGAAACTGATTTTAAAAGTTTGACATAAAAAAAAAAAAAAAAAAAAAACCGAGAAAACATGAAAAATTACTTTAGTCAATCGGATAAGGCGTTTCGGATAATGTTCTCCGGTATTATAGATCCGCCGCCGCCGTCGGTATAATATTTATATTACGGTTTTTATCCCCAACAGAAACGTCGCCCGCGAGTGTCATTATACGGCTAATAGTAGCAGTGTTTTCTCCCCCCCCCCCCGTCACCGACAACACCGGCGTATTATACACGCGCGCGGTAATAATACATCATACGACTGTAATGTCGCGTGATTATTCAAATAAATCGTTTTCATTTATCTCTCGCGCCGCCTACGTAAACTTTAAATAATACAGTAGGTCTGGAGGCACGGGAGATGTGGAAGAAGGGGGGGGGAGGAACCACATTCGGGACCGTCTTAAGTGAGATTGATTTTTGGTATGAAGTTTTTTTTTTTTGAAAATAACGATTTGTAAACGGGTTTTTTTTAAAAACGTGATACCATGCGGAAATATTCGCGCCACGTGATTTTTGGTGTAATTATGCTTTTTCCTTCGGCTTATCGTGTGCGCGAAAGCAAAAATTAATTAAGTCGTCGGAAATCGCGCGTCGCGGTTTTTTTTTTTTTTTGTTTTTTAATTAAAAACATAATAAACGAGTGTCGTGATTTATTTTTTGCCACCGCTGCCGTCGTCGTCGTCGTCGTCGTCGTATTATAGGGGTCATCACGCGAGACATTGCGACGACGACGAACATAAATTTCTCTCGCTCGTGCACCGAGCAACCCGCACGAATTACATGTTCCTAGACATTATATTTTTGACGTTTGGCGTTTAAAAACAGCGGATTTTTTATTTTTAACTCTTCGTTTTTGTAGATTTTTAGATCCTTAGAGTGGAGCGAAATAGCTACTGGTCTTGCACTATGATTTTTGTTAATTATTATAATTTATTTTTATTTTTTTTGTCTTTTTATGTGTTTACACTGGTTTTACTTGAAAAAATAATAATATTAGTAAGTGTAGCGTAAGGCTTCGGCAGGTCAAGAGCAAGTAGATGTAGTTTTTTAAGTTAAATCATCATAATCATTATGTAATATAAAATTTCATTAAATCAATATTTTTTAAATATATAAAAAAAAAAACATTTTTGTTACTGAGTGACTTTTACTTAAATCGATTATGGACGCGAAAACTAAGAACATTGATTTTACAAATGTATATAATGTAATAGTGGGGCCAAGAATAAATGTTCAAAGAATGTATAAAATAGTTTTTGGTATCTATTCATAATATTCTAAATTTTAGACTATTTAGTACATTTTTAACAAAACTTTGCTTATTATTAATTATATTTTAAACACAGTTATGTTTCGATTTAGATTCTGAACGAAGCGAAACGCATGCACGCACACACACGTAAACAAACAATTATTGAGTACCCAACATTACTAAGTAATATTTGTTAAGTATTACCTAATCGACAATTACTATATTTGTATATAATTGAAGCTACGCTCAGAACTATTTTACTAAAGACACGATTTATCGTTTTTTTTTTTTTTTTTAATGTTGTATACCCATCAAGAGTATCCCACCCAATAAGAGAAAAACACCGATGGTACGATGCATGTCTGGATTTTTTAATTTTTTAAGTAATTAAAGAAATAAGTTAATTTCAAAATGTAGTTGTCTAACATTTTATATGTCCAAAAAAAACATCATATGTCAATTTAATTTAAAATTATATAATTACCTAGTAATAAATTAAAGTTAACGTAGCTGATTAGATTAAGTTTTAACTAACTAACCCCGATTAATTCATAAATCATTTTTGTATTATATACCTAACTATATGAAGAGAAAAAAAAACTCTCAAACGTTATACTGATCAAATATCTAGTGAAATCATAGAATAAAAAATTGAAGTAAAGTAAAGTATAACCAAGGAAGCCAGGCATAATTCGTACCACGGATATTCTACGCTCTTCGGCTCAGATACTCTTGGTGGGTGAGTAGAATTTTAAAGAAACGATAAATAATTTCTTCAATAAGACGATTCTAAACGAATGAAGTTAATAATATAAAAAAAACGATAAAAGTCGTCATTTTCAACACACCCCACCAAGAGTATCTGACTCGAAGAACGAAGAATATCCGTGATACGAAGTATGTCCGGTTTTCTTGTTTACTTTGCTTTTTTTTTTATCTAATAAATAAAGAAAAGGAAAATAAAATTAATGAGAAAAAATAGTGTTAGAAAAATGCCCAAAATTTATTTTTCATACTTTCAAAATTCAAAATTCAAATGTTTGCCTCTCCTTTGACGAATTCCTACGGACGCTCTAGCGTGTAGCATCTGTTTTGTGAATTTTATTCACGTGGTACTTAGGGAATTTCAAAAATTTAATATTAAAGCATTAATCTATAGATGCATACGAATTCCAATGAAGAATACATATTATGGTTTCAATGAAACAAATGTTTAAAACATATTATAAATAAAATTGTTGAATATTATGCATGGTTATCGTTCTATGGGCGATATTCAAATCGGCTATAGTAATCTGCGCTCGAGGTACAGCTGTTTACACAATATCATATTATTGTATTTAAACTGTGCCTGAGTTTTTATCAAGAGTAAATAGATGTAACATGATAACTACCCCGGAGTAAAATTTAAAAAATTAAACGCTATATTATATTTTTGTAAAATCAAATAAAGAAAATTACAAAATAATCTATTATTTATATTTGGTTCATTTCAATCATTTAACAATAGAATAAAATTAGATTAAAAATATAATGATAACTATCAATTATTGTCGTATTACAAAAGTAGTTCGATAACGTATCGGTATTTTTACAAATATTATGATTGTGGTCAAAGTCAATATTTCTATGTTACTAATGATAAATTATATAGATTCGGATGCTTTTTACAATCACATACAGCCATCGACGATAAGAAACTGGGCACAGTTTACATAAGATAAAAGGTTATTTGGACACACGTTACGTTTGCCTATTAAATTTGGTACCGGTTTTGTCACATGAGTTTATACACTCATAATAGTGTGGTAATAGGTGATGCCCGCAGCTGGTATCATCATCACGGTTTGGAACTGGTTTTTCATTTTCAACTACCAATTAGCCATAAACGAAGACAGCATTTTATGAAACCAAATTTGAAAGTCAAAATCTAATGATATTTCAATTCCGATTATTGTTCTGAAAACCGATATTGCAATAATAAAAAGTTGGAGCACGTATAATAATTAGAGGGAAAACATTATTTTCCTTTTTTTTCTTTTAATATAACTGCTTGTTTTTTTTCTAATTTCACGTAATGTTTATGGTAGGTATAGCTTGATTTCTAAATCTCTCTCTCTTTTTTGAGTTAATGTATTAATAAAATTTTCAAATTTATCAACTAATATAAGTTTTTTTCATAATAATTCGTTCTTAGATTTGTTTCGCCAGCAAAAATGTTCTGTTTCACGCATTCGTCAAATTTATGTTTAATTTGGTTTCCTTTCAGAAAACGTGTTATAAAATCAAAGGAAATTGGATATTTAGTAATATATTTTATTTTTACTTTTTTAATTAGACAAATAGCATATATTATGAGTTATGACTTTTTGAAGCATATCAGCATGTTTTTTAGATCATATAAATACGAACCCCAATTATATTTGTTAGAAATATGCATTATTTTCAGAAAAAAAACGCTCTTGGTTAGGGAGAATACCCCTGAGTCCTTCCTTAAGTACACTAACTGTCCTCGGTTTCCCTTTCATAAGTGCAAAATCCTACCGTAAAACTATGAGTTTTACCCGCTTTGATCATAAGTTATGTTTTCCAGAATTCATAAGCCAAACGTTCCGAAGTTATCGTACACGTATTTCTAATAGAACGACCTTCATATCTGTATTCAATCGTTCGGCCAATGTATATATTTTTTTAACCAACTAATTTCGTGAAGCGTCAATTCGACGACTGGAAGCTTGAGAGATATTATTTAATCGCGTACGTTAATAATTAGTTACAAAGCGCAATAAATAAATTAATGATCGTCGGACGTCAGCTAAAATGTAGAACGAATATACTATCAATTACAAAAAAAAAAAAACAAATAAATAAATGTCGCCCGCTTATTTTTGTTTTTGTGATACGCAGTGTAATTAACACTCTTGACAATCAATAAAATATTTTAACCTCATCAATGTCAGGTCAAAAATATAAATCGCACAATATTATATTATTGTTTTATTTGTATTACTGTTATTGCTGCAGTTGATCAATGAATTCAAATCGAACGAGGTCAGATATTCTATGTCGAATTATTGTTGTCTTGGCCGATATTTCTTTCGGAAACCCATTTGAATATTATTATTGTTATTATTACCACCTCCGGGCGGTTTTCGTTTTCATTTTTAATGTAGGTAGTTACACAAATTGAGCCATTAATTAGAACCACTTAGTATTATAGAACACAACAACTGTAGCAGTAGTAGTCGTTAAAAACAAAGTATATTTTGATATGAGATGAATGCTAATATTATACCATCTTTGCGTAACTCGACGCACATAAAATCTCTTTACTAATCGGTATTTTGAATTTTAAAGTCCCATCGGATGTTGGTCAAGACGAGCGAAAATATTTCTTATATACATACTTGAACTATCGCAGTTTTATTATTTACTGATATTTACACGGCTCGACAGCTGTTTACATAATATATTTGACTAGCTTCGCTGAAAATTATTCACTTGATTCGGTTATTACGATAAAAATTAATGATATATTGGTTTTACGTTTTCTCACGTGAATAAACAATTAAAAATCCAACAAGACAAATAAATCGTTGACCCTTATGTATGATTTTTGGTATTTTATCGATTAGCTCGAGTACAATAGTTGGCGTTTCATAATGTAGACAAATATTGTTTTAATAATATAATTTCAAAAGGTATTTTTACATTTATCAGTAAGCCGTTTCCTGTAGGAATCGGAATCAAGATTTATACTTCAATAAAAAAAAAAAAAAAAAACATAGAAAAAACTCAAGTTATTTGAATGGAAAAAAGAACAGGCTCAGTGTCACGTGTTAATATTTAAATTTGTGCTTTGCGAAGATCTTTTTTTAAATTTCTTTGGATCCATATTGGGGGTGCTTTCATTAAAATTCGGAAATGGTCCATTTTAGGACAAATCTAGCCGAACCATAGTTTACACATGATCAAAGAACTATTTCGAGTGATTAAGAGAGAAAGAGAGAAAAAAAGCCGAACATACTTCGCACGATGGGAGGGATTCTCTTGACGAGTGTATTTAATTTTAATGAAACGATAAATCATTTCTTTAATAAAACGATTTTGAACGAGGGAAGTTAATAATATAAAAAATAAATGAGAAAAAAAATGTTAAAAAAATGTCCAAAATTTTTTTTTCACATTTTCAAAATTTTTTTGCGCCAAAATCTTTCTTTTATGATTTTCTATCTATGTTTAAATTTTCATAAAATTCGGATCAAAAAATTATGGTTTCCGAGTCGTTTTTGTCAAATTATGGGTAGTTTTTTCAAAAAAAAAAAAAAAAAAATTGAA
>JAIPRM010005730.1:0-19993 GCA_025469315.1 Stegophylla sp. TES_Ste_2020 | reverse complement strand
AAGTAATTTATATAAGAAAAATAAATCTAATTTCTAAGGTGTTAAAATTTAAGATACCGAGTAATGGTTCATATGATGTATGTGCTTCTCTCTCTCTCTCTCTCTCTCTCTATATATATATATATATTACATTTAATAGAAACAAATCTTAAAAATCAGTGTTGAACAGTCTCTAATTCTTTAATTAATCCTAACTGATGTGGTGCCCAAAGAGTGGAGTTATATTCGAGACATGATTGTACTAGTGCACAATATAATATAATAATATAATAACATAATGATTTTAGTGCATTAATATTTGTGAAATTTTCACAGTGGCGTCTTATAAAACCCAACTGTCTAGATGCTTTATTAATTATTTTAGAAATATGAGTATTAAAAGTTAAGTTTGATTCAAAAATAATCCCTAGATCTTTAATATTTAAAACAACCGCTAAGTTAATATTAGAAATTTGGTATTGAAAAATTATAGGATTTTTATTTCGATAGAAGGAAATATAATTACATTTAGGTATATTTAAGGTCATTTCGTTATTTGAGCACCAACTAACCATGGTGTCTATATCTTTTTGTAGTAAATATGCATCATCAATAGATTTTATAAAACCAATAAATTACAATCATCAGCAAAAAAAAATAATTTAGCAAAACGTAGTAAACAGTAATTAAACATAATTAAACAGTAGTAATTGCTAATGTGTTTAATAATTGATATTTAATAAGAGAATAATCCATGTGCAATTTATTATTTGTATAAATGATGAATGTTGTAAAATAAGTTGTGTAATAATAAGTACTACTATCACCAAGTGGTCGGAATTTGACCAGAATAACAATATTTATTCACTTTTGTGTTATTTTATACTGATCTTGCATATTATTTTGATATACTCACATTGAGCTTAAATATTAAACTAAAAATTATCTTGCTACATAATATTATAACATTAATTAAAAACAAAAATTGATTTTTATATAATATTCACTTCTACCTAATGAATTGTTCCAAAAATAATTTCAAATTACAATAAAATATAAACATCATTATAAAATAATAAAGCAGCTCTAATTATCTTCAATCATTATTAATTCGCAATAACATAATATAATTAGTACTAATTTTTATCGTGTCACCTCTGGTTTATCATGGTTGAAAAGTGCAAAAAAATTAGTTTACCGAATACGGTTTGAACCCGGTATCGTCGCATTCAGACTGAGTTCATTACACAATGAGATTTATCTAGATATTTCTGCACATTCCCACATATTAAACCTTAGATGCTAATTAGATACCATTTATTTATTTATCTAAATAAAATGTAGTTAATTATTTATTATTATCTATACAATGCATCGGGATAAATTTACATAGATATCACTCAACACTGATTGTCATGAAAAATATAAACCGTGTAGAAAAACATGCAATATTTTGGTAAAGGAAAATTTCAACCAGATTAAGAAAAAAATATTTTATAAACCTCAGTTTGAAAAAAAAATAA
Organism: Stegophylla sp. TES_Ste_2020; assembly: GCA_025469315.1. Classification (NCBI taxonomy): domain Eukaryota; kingdom Metazoa; phylum Arthropoda; class Insecta; order Hemiptera; family Aphididae; genus Stegophylla; species Stegophylla sp. TES_Ste_2020. The sequence continues at coordinate 18,491 of JAIPRM010005730.1, read as the reverse complement.
TTATTTTATGTAAAAAGGGCCAAATTTTTAGAAGTTCTAACTTTAAAAGACTAAACAAAAAAATAGTGTCTTTCGATTTTCGAGATTTTTTAGAGTAATTAAATATGTTTTATGTGAGTGAGGCTATGTTAAATTTTCAATTCTTAATATCAAGAATTCAAATAATATTTAATAAAAACTTACAAAATACGAGAAATTCCAATATTTTTAAAGTTTAAACTTAGGCCTAATCAATATACAAAACAGTTTTTACAAAAAATAAATTAAAAACAAACGTCATTGAATAAACACTAGCTTTTTCGCACCTTTCAGAATCTAAAATATAAATTAGTTTAAAAAATATTTTGATTTTGTACGATTACGTCGATTGGGTATTTCTTTTTATTGAAACATCTAATTAAAAATAAATTTCACAAAGGGGTGGTAAATATTATGTTCTCTAGAGCCTAGGGTAAAATTCCACGATGCGCCATTATTGATTATTGAAAACATAATAATATAGATGAAAATCTCTGGAAGGGTATTCACTATTCCCAAATGTGCTTTAGACATTATATTTTCAGGGAAAATGTACGGTCGAGCCATAAACTTCTTTGACAAGCGGGGATACGACTTAGAAAATATTCGAATTTGTTTATTTCGAAACTGAAACAACACAATCCGCAACAACTCTGGTCACAAAACAATTTACCAATTTTTTCTATATGATCGTCAAATATGCTGAGTAAGCACAAAATTTCGTTCGCATCGTTACCAATATAACTACAAAATTGTTTTGTACATATTTTGGAAATATTGCGTTTTCAGGGCATATTTTACAATTTTAAAGTTACATAATATATTTATGCCGTTTTGACAATAATGCATTTTATTTTTAATTCAACTAATTGTAATTTATATTCAACGTTTAAGTGATTACGGTGACTGCAGTCAATTGTTAGTGAAAAAACGTTATCAGTTGTCACCGTTAAATTAATAATAGCCCAAAATTTTTTTGATTTAGTAATTTTATACCTTAGGTATATCTAGAATTATTTAACACTTTATTTAAACATAATATTTTGAAAACATACAACGTCAGAAGAAGAAAAATATTTTAGACCATATTTAATTGCATATTTGATGTATTTGTAAACCAACGTAAATTAAATTATATTGATGCAGAAAAAAATTACGACTGTCGCCTCGGTTACGAGAATTATTTTACCCTACTGAATGGGAAAGGGGAGGGTCATCACTTAACAATTACACTTACGTAGGTTGATGATCAAAAAGTTCACTCAGACGATTTCTGAATTTGGCGCTCGGGAACACCTTTCAAACTATTTCGATAACAAAATTATGTTTATTGATCGTAAATCGAATAGAAAGTAAATTTGCAAAATAATGCAAACTTTACACAAACTGCACTGACTTCGCGTAAATCCCGATGCACAGCAATTGAAACGTATTGTATAATTATTCACTATAATAATTCAATCAACTGCACGCGCTACTTAAATCCAATTTAGAGCTGGTTTACTAACCATGATACACATTAATATCAAATCAATTGATTTCTCGTTCCGTTGAGATAATCCGTGACGTTATTATTATTATTAATATTACACCCATTCATTCCCCTCGTAATAACATGATCGCAGATATACCGTCATTTCGACGCGCGTCAAATGGACGCGTTCATATCGGCGCAAGACAATTCGACACATTTATATTTCGACGAATGTCAATTTGACGCGTTTTAAAATAATTATCGAAAGGTATATGATTTTTATATTATAATACTAAAGAACTATTTAAATACTATAATTCTAAAAGTGGGTAATTTTTATATAAAAATAAAAATTAAATCAATTTAAAAAACTATTTTTATACTATAATTCTAAAATGAATTTTATTACAATCAAATTAATAATAAATATTATTTGTACATTTTTAAATTTTGAGCAATACATGTTAATACTTCATAAGTGGAGAAGTTTGGCAAATTACCGACTAACTGCAGTATTCTATTTGACGAATCTTTGTACTTCTTTTCTTTTTTTTTTTTTTTTTTTTTTTTTCTGTACTGTATATTCGGCTAGTAATTGTTCTTTTAACATTTTAGTTACGCTGTGATATCTTTTTAAAGCATCTATAAATTTCCAAATAATCGGTTTTGTATAATTCAATAAAGCCAAAAACTAATTATTCTCCCCCTTGACATTGTTGTTTGTCTTGGGGAGATCATCTTGAAAGTAAACTAAAACAGTTCCAGACTTCAATTAAAAATGATGAAGCTCGACGTCTTCCTCTTCTATCTGAAATTCCGATTCTCGTATACTCAAAATTATTTATGATGGGTGTTAAACTTTCTTCGTTTTCAGTGAAATACTTACTATCTAGAAGTGTTTCATACGAAGTAATTACCTTATCAACTGGTACAAAAGCAAGTGCTCCTAATTTTCGTATTTGTAAACCAAATTCGATATCATTGGTATATTTAGTTGATAACCCATGATTTTGTATTTGTCTCCGTATTCCCTGACTAAAGTGAAAAAAGCAACCATGAATTTCTGTGTTTGGAAATTCAATTGAAATAGCGTTCATCACTGCTTTTTAAAAGTCAGTAGTATATGTTTTAGGGCATAAATTGAAATTGAGAGACTCAATTACTTGAAATATTTTTCTATGGATTATTTCACATGAGTATATAGCATGTATTGTGTACAACTGGTAAAATAAAAAACAAGATGAAAATGTCCCATATGAAAACCAGTGATCGGAGTTTGATAAAATTTCCTAATTTACATGTTTATATTGTAAGAGAATCATACAAATTAATATCGAGATGGGTAATAAATACAACTTTTATATCGAAGTTTTTACTTATCGCGCGATGATATGAATTGTATCGGTAAAACGTGTGGCCGATTATTAGACGCCTTTAGTCATCGTCAGATACAATACAATTTAATTTCTGTTTTCTACACAGTTTTTTTTTATATATTATATATATATATATATATATATATATATACTCCTACTTATAGAGTTTTTTCAAAAATGACATGACTAAATAATCAAATGATTTTTACAAATACAATTTTAAATATTATATTATATTATAATATAATATACGAGTAACATAAATATAATGATATAGATAATTATTATAAAATGCGTCGAATTGACATTCGTCGAAATGTAGTTGCGTCGAATTATCTTGGGCCGAAATGACTGCGTCCATTTGACGCGCATCGAAATTACCGCGTCGAAATGACGTAGATTCATGGTCGCGTTTTTCTGTGATATTTTATTTTACGTATACGATGCATCGTAGATTTTATAATACGCTGACATTGAAAATTATATGGATTTTTCATTTTCATTGTGACCTACAACACTGTGTAGGAAAGTCATGTCTTTGCTCTTACGATTATGGAACCGAATACTAAGTAGTCATCCGCCGTTTTCACGCAAAACGACTTTTGTTTAATTCGTAAATAATCCAATTATCCGATTTGATCATTGATTACATTACCCTTTTTCACTACACGATATTCTTTTTTATTTGTTAGGATTTTATTTCGAAGGATCTTTGTCAAGCATTTTTTTTTTTTATACAGTAAACATTTACAAATTATTGTAAACGTATTCGTTCATGCTTTGAAATTGGTCTAATCAGTACTAGTAGCATTTCAAATATTCTGAATGTGGGAAGATGAAACAAATCTGTCAATTTTTTTAATTAATCAAAAATGAACAATATAAATAAATAGTTTCTTTTTTATGAGTAAGCAACATAGAAAATAAATTATTTTATTATCTTTAGATTTTATGGTATTATTAGTTTTACATAACTAGAATGAATGGTGAATGTATTTTAGACTTCATATTAAGTAATTCGTTTGATTATTGCGCATTAAATATCGTATTATTATTATTCTCATTACACATTTGATTATTACTGAAATAAAGATGATTTTTTAAAACTACTTGACTATATTTGGGAAAAGTGTTCTAATCTATTATTACATCACATTTGAAATCAATATGAAGAATAATTATCGAAAATTCGAAAATCATATAGTTTTTATAATTTTTCAATGGTGTATATTTATAATGTAAAAATGATTTACTTGTTGAGATATTTTGAAAAAAAAATTAATCACGCCTCTCCGTTAACTGGTAAATTAATAAGTTTTATTACAGACGTTGGTTTCACACCACGTAGTTAAAAACACACACTATTTGACCATTTATATACCATTGTAAACGCAAAAATATAAATCATATTGTTACCATTTACGATGATTAACTGTAATTATAAGCGCTCAAATTTTATTGCCTTTGCAATTTTTTTTTTTTAAGGAAATGGAATTCATTACCGAGTGAGATGCATTAGGAAATTTACATTTAGAAAAAAAATATATATATTGAGTTAATATATTTGCAAATAACAAATGTGTCTGTAATGCAGGAATATTTACGTGTATTATTTTGTCTATTGAAGATCGGTTTTTGTAAATATAAAATATATTTTGTTTGAACAATTTTCCAAGAAGAAAGGTAGAAGTGATCCCTTTATTTGTAAAAGCTGTGGGAGGATAATACTAAGACTAGGAATTATATTGCTCGTGCCTGTGTAAATTACATTATATCAAACGATATAGATTCGTTCCGTTTGTTTAGGATTTCGAATTAAAATAAAAGGGTTATTGATCGAAGAGTGTTCTCCGTTACGGAAAATTCGGGAGTTTGTTGAGAGATTTATGAATGGTCGATCGCCGTTTGTAAACACAATAAAGTCGTTAAAATAACACGTTTACCACGTACCTACATATCACTGTAAACAACCGAACATGGTGATTTTTAAATATTTTTTAACAAATATATTATAAATATATTTTTCGAAAGAATGACGAAACTATCAGTACACCTTATTCGATGAAAATAAAATACAAAAGTTGTGCGTCACTGATCCATTTTCTTATGTTTGCAAATATTTGATATAAACGATTTCATGAGGACTGCCTCATTAAAAAACTCCAAAACATACAAAATATAAAACCAACTTAAAAAAAAAAAAAAAATAGCCAATGAGTCAAAAATAAACTTTTGAATACTTAAATGAAAAGAATATTAAAGGAAACTATATAAAATTATTGTTACTTACATTTTTACAATATCTAATCTGTTTATTTTTTAGTCAGCACCCGAGCATTGCTATCACTAAAGATAGGATGTTGATGACAAATGCATTTTTTTTCCTTTAATCCTACGCAATGATCTCCAAGCTAAAAATTTGTTTCGCCTCCCTGATTCAGAATATGAAAATTTGATTTTGCATTTTTTTTTTTTTTGGCATTTTTAGACGTTTTAGTTATAAATGCATTGTTTTTGCTTTTTAACGTCATTTTTTTAAAATTTTTATGTCATAATTTCATTTTACAAGTCATTTTTTGTAGTTTTTGTAAATTATTGGTCATTTTTCTAATAAAATTAAGACTTTCAGGAATGATTTTACATTTTCAAAAATATTTTTATCAAAATTATTAAAGAGTTTTTGTTACAATTACAAATACTTCATTGGTAGATACTAGATTCTCACACTGTTTCATACAACTTATTCAACATTTGCTTTTACAAAATATACCCCGACGTACACGCTTATCGGATATTATATTTATAAATTGTATTCAATCAACCCGATAATCTCTTTCTCAATATAACGACATTAAGTTCAATGTTCACGTCGATTTTTTAATTTTTTTATTCAATTTAAATATGTTTGGACACTTACAATTACATACTGTTCAATTTGTATTTTGAGCAATTTCTTTTTTTTCAGGTCATTAAAGCAATTTCGTACTTTTTTAGGTCATCGACATCCTATCTCTAACTATCACCCTACGCTGCGTCACTACCTAGTACTATTTGAATGTAATTTCTTATCTAAATATTTACTTTACAAAAAATTTTGGACAAGTGTTTCTATGCATTAACAATGAATAAAAATTATTATAAAAACACGATAGATTCTTCTACATTCTAAAATATTTAAGAATTGCCTCTCCCTGATAATAGAGTCAACGATGCTCCTGATTTGACTATAGAGTGGGGGTATAGTCAATTGATCGTATCAAATTAGTCGTGGTACTAATCTGTCGTATACTTATGTTCGTGTGATAAATTGGCCGTATGATTAAATGGTTTGGATTGTACCAGTTTTTCGAGATTGATAAGAAATATAACCTGACAATTCCAAAAAATCGAAATTTAAGAGATTCACATATGCCGATTTGGAAAAATATAATTATCAGCAATGAAATTGTCATGCCAATTATCAAGCCGAAATGTCTCCACGTTACACAGCAAGTCAAGAGATATTTTTTATTTACGGAGTGAAGTGGTGTTTAACAAACACCCGGTGAACTAACCTACGCTTATATATTTATATTTTGAAGACTTATAATTATTTATTTTTATATATTTACCAAGCGATCGATATCACACGATTAATTTTACTGCAATCACATTTCTACACAACCAAAAGTATACGACAAACTTATACCATGACCAATTAACGTAAACTCATAGAACTATAGAATCAGAGTCAAATCAATTCAAATTCAATCACAACGTTTGTAATAATTACTTCTGTTTACATAAAATTCAATTAAATAAAAATAGTTCTGAATTGATGTTGTATTTATATTGAAAATTAACGAAATAGTTCTAGTTATAAATTAGAAACAAGAAATACATTAAGAAATACATTAATGGAATAGTTTTTATCTTTGTAAAATAAATACGAACAAAAACATTAAATTAAGTTTTTTTTTTTATCTTATAAGATAGCACTTCTTGGATTTTTAAAATTAAGGTTTTCATTGCATTCGATGATAATTTTGATGTGTATTTCTTGACATTTTAAGCCAATCTTCAAGGATCTTTACTGCATTAAATTCAGAGCACTATTTATTATCACGAAGATCTGATTTATGAATGTGCTGTTTTATTATTGTTATTATTTTGACTTTATCAAATCTATACAATCAGATTACGAACGAAATATTTACCTACGAGTACAAAATAATAATAGTGAAAATCACTTTTAAAAAGTCCAGAGGTTGGCAAATTTCCCATCGTGTCTCCATCTCTGGGCACCTATGGACTACTACCTAACTATACCCAATACAAATTGAAATAGATGATAAACAATTTACTATTTAATAGTTGAATTTAAATTATTATGAATATGAATAAAATTGTACATAAATGAGTATTGGGGGACACATGAGTTGCGTCTGGAAAGAAACGTATCTATTGCGTACCGCAAGGGTTCTCTACTTTTGAGGTTCATGTCCCCATTTATACTATTATATGGGATCATGCCCCTCTTCCCACTACTATAAGATTAAATTATAATATGTTATATATATATATACGTACACACACACACACATATGTATATATTATATTACATAAATACATCATGACTATTAACATGAATATAATAGTTCAATAATATTCTTCAGATTATTGAAAATAGTATTGTTAGTTGTTACACAATAATGACCGTTAATCGCATACTACTTACAAAAAAAAATAAATAAATAAATAATAAAAAACAAAATATAGATAACCATAAACAAAATTTTCATGTTCTATGGTCAAATTGATTTTATGTGTATATTTTCATGCCTCCCCTGAAATTGTGTGACCCTGAAAATGGATACCGGGTCTTATAGACGCAAATCATGTTTTTTTTTTTTTTCAGTGATTCAGAAGAAACACAGAAAATAATATTCAAAATTATCAAAATTAGTACAGTGGTGATTTTTTTCAATATTATATAATTCAATATTATAGAGTTGACGTTCAGAATGAAAAATTGTTTAGTTTTCAGATAATAGTTCTGTAACAATTAAATACATGGTCATAAAATCATAAAAAAATATCATTCGGTACAAACTATTGATTGATAATACACATAATTATAAATAATACTTATGTTATCATATAGTATAGATAAACATTTAAACAAATTTCTAATAATTCAGTTAATCAATAATCATAAATGCATCATACGATATAAAACATAAATCATAAAATATTAATTTGATAATGTACATAATTACAAAGAATAATCATGTTATAATAAAATATAATAATATTATATCTGAAGTGTGTGATATCATTTATGTCGATTTATACTTCGAATTCCGTAATAAAATTGTATTAGTTAAAATTTAACGTTCAAGCAATATTTATACTGTTATTTTGAAAATCACTGAAAACCTGATTAATTGTCTACTACCTATTTCACTACTATGACAGTCGGATGCAGTTAATGTGAATTTTTACTTTGGAACGTAACTAAGGTGCACCGGATATTTGTATCCGTATGAATAAGTATATTAAAAAAAAAATATTTAATGAACAATATGTTGTTTTTGATTTTTATCATTCTTCTGGTACATTTTTATCGTTTTCAATACATACCAGTTTTCGAATTTTTTTTAAGCTTAGAGCTGTCAAATTCACAAAAAAATTTCAATCGACAAACACACTTTTGAACGAGTTTTCCTAGCTGTATATCATTCCGCTTAGAATATAATAATAATAATGAAAAAATTAGGATTTAATTTCAATTCTGTTAAAAATTAATGTGATCCTAACTCAAAAACACTATTTGATTATTATTCTATAATTAAATAAAACGATATTTAAATTGTAAATATTTGATTTAAATTCTTTTGATGTTCAAATTAAACGCTGCAGTAATTCTACGTCTATCATTTGACAAATTTGAAAAGTTACAAAGCGTCAGAAAAATTATGCATGCACAGATAAATAAACTTTTTTGTATAAATGCAAAATGTGATTATAATATTTGTTACTCGGAACATAAATAATAATCATATACTTCAACGGTGTTCAAATTTAAATTGTATGTAAAAGAAAACAAGTTCGAATATAGAAATAAACATTTTTGTAAAAACAGTAATGTACTGGTAGTTTGTAAACCAACTGAATCAACACTTTATCTGGGACGTATATTAAACATGTTGTGCTATATATACAATATTAACAAACATATTTGCTGTGGTAGCTCAAGCATGCGAACATGCAAAGCTGCAATTGAATTATCCTTTACAATATATACCGATAAAATTGTAATTTTAGGTTATTCCTTTAAAGCGTAGTGGAAATCGTTAACATAGAACGAATCGTTCTGATCGATCTAATCAAACATGGGCAATATTTAACCACTCTACAGACCAAACAAATCAATCTATTATGGATTCGCCAACACATTAATTTTGCTCAAAATGAAATAGCAGACAAACACGAGTCATCATCAAAACCCAATTTCATTCTACTCACTAGTTTTGTTTGTTACGTAGACGTATTGTGGTGCAGTAGCATCATTAGAAAGGGGGGGAATATTTTTAATAACCACGTAAACGTTGGGGGCTCTGCCTCTCCCCTATTCACTCATCTAATTTTTCAATCCATCTTTTGTTATAAAACTATTATAAAACTTTTATTATATTTTTTACTAATGATTAATTAATAAACGATAATAATTCAATTGTTTTTGACATTTAACATTTATTTTTAAAATGTATTGTAAAATTTTCATTTTTTCTTGGTTTCTATGTTAAAATCTAAATTATTTCATTAGGATTTAATTTGATAGTGCAATTTACTACTATCATTGCCAATCCATTCAACCTTTCCTATTATTTTAGCATATAAAATTTAATTTTTATGCAAATTACAAAATTAAAAATAGATAAGTATTCATTTTTTCTTACCCTTACCATAGTCATTCTGATATGTTTTTACTTTTTTCAGAGTGGATAACCTGGATAACCTACGCTCGGGTGTGGTGGTCAATATTCGTAAGGTACATAGAATAATTTAACCATTTAAATTAATTTAGCCTTTTGTATTGGAATTTTATGCAATGATTTTTATTTTTATCAATTACAGGAAAATCATTATCTGTAAGTACCTATGACTAAATAAAAAATATTTTCAAAAAAATACGACCTTTTGTCATTTTCTCACAAACTGTTCCTCATTGGTTTAAATCAAATCTTTGACAGTTCAGTTTTTATGTCGGCTATAATAAAAATAAAAGCGATCATGCATATAACTTACAAGATATTTATCTTTGTTAGACAATGCATGTTAATGTATTCATTTCGAGGAAAATGAGTATCGCTATTTAAATATTCGATCTTAAAAGATAAAAATGATATGAGATAAATGTGTGTTATTATTATTTATTATGAGCAATAGACATCATATTATATGATAAGCAAGTAATAAGTAACAGTATAAGTTAAGTGAATGACAATGATCAAATTATAATCATATACAAACTATTAAAGTAGCAATTATTTAGATTAGTAGTAATATAATAGGATAAATTATTATTTTGACCTCACGGATTTTGAAACTATTTGTTTTTTATGTAGATTGCTCTGATTCTGGCTTATTCTTATGTTGCTGAATTTTAACGAGTATGGCCGAAAAATATAATAGCCACACATCAATCCATTAAAATTTTAAATAGTTCAGAAAATAGTTTGATTTACTTACACAAGCCCTTTAATATATTGGATTTAATGGTTTTTTTCAATACCTTCATTCGGTTCTTTGACTTTTTTTTTTTAAAGAAAGGAGGAACAGAATATAATTATCTTTTCATTATGTGTGCATGTGCGCTTTGTGTAGGTATACTTTTTATATATTATGTACTGTAAATAAAAAATCAAAACTAAGTCGTTGTAATCAAATTATTTATTTTACGGGAAACTAATAATCTAACCATCGCTGGTTTCGTCCAGAGAGATTTAGTTTTCCGTGGTACTTTGGACAAGGTCGTGTAAATAAATAAATTAAAACTAAGTCATTGTAATAAATGATTTATTTAATGAAAAACTAAGTATGTCTCTAAATACAACCAACGATGGTTAGATTATTAGTTATTCGTAAAATAAATAATTTAATTACAACGACTTAGTTTTAATTTATTTATTTTCAGTGTTAAGAGAGAACTATGCGAAGTTTATAAGTTAATTAAACTTTTCTCTTTCCTGTAATTATGTGATACAGTTAAAACATCGAAAAATACCGATTAAATACATAAAATATTCAGTGTTAAATCGGCCATGAAATTAAAAATGATATTAAAAAGTACTTAAATCTGATTTTAATTTTTGAACATTTTACCTTATTTTCAGTATAATAATATGTTATTTACATATACCTAATGGAATTTATTGAATAAATGTTTGCGTTGTTTTGGTAGCTTTAATGCCACCATTGATTATAAATACTGATTCAATATATGATACTAATGATGCTGCTTTAATAAAACCTTAAAAAGTATAATATGCACTTTTTAAAAACAAAATGTGTTATAAATTGTAGTAGTAGTTATTTACTCTAGAAAAAAATATGATCTGGAGGATATGCTTACCATACTTACCCCTCCTATAATTACGCTACTGATATGCCAAAAACAAAAGGAAAATGTTGGTAAAAATTAATTTCTTAAAAATTAAAAATCATTGTGCCCCACAAAACATTGTGTTAGTCTCTTAATTTAACTCACACACTTGTAACTTCCTAGTATAACAATGTGAAACACATATTCTGAAGTTGTAATTATCATCAAATAAGAAATATATTACGTTCGTGAAATACGAACATAATACGTCAAATGTACAGAATCTCCAATATGGTGGATGGCATCAAAAACGTAACTAGAATATTTATAAAATGAATACAAAATAACAAATTTATCAGACAATTTTACTAATCGAAATATGGTGGTTTAAGAAAATCTTTGTTCTAAGTAGACAATTGACTAATTCTCACAAACGGGAGTATTTAAACGAATATTAAAAGTTGAAGCCTTTATTTCAATAATAAAAACAAAAATGTATAATATTTTAGGAATGCGTGGTGTCTCTGGCATGATAACAAGCCTAATAATAATTTGCACCCTTGTTACTAAACTGTCACAACTTAAAAAAAACATAGTTTTGATATTAATTGATTAGAAAATTCAAAATACAGTATGGTGCACATTATATTTAGGAAGTCCTACCTTAGAAATACTTCATTATCTACGAATTTTTTTTTTTTTTGTCATTTCATAATCCACGTGCTTCATATTCAGCGTTAGGTAGCACTGTAAGTATGGAAATACAGCATATTTTTACATTAATATTTGTAATCGCTAGAAAATAATTTTGAATAAAAGTGCAGTCTATCATTAAAAAGAGAGGCATACTTCGCATTACGGATATTTTTCACTCCTAGGTTAGATACACTTTGTGAGTGCGTAGAATTTTAAAGAAACCATAAATCATTTCTTCAATAAGACGATTCTGAACGAATGAAGTTAATAATACAAAGAACAATATAATAGTTGTAATTTTCAACACCCCCACCAAGATTATCTGACCCGAAGAGTGTCGTATCCAAAGGGGGAGATCTGAGGTGGTTGCAACCCCTTCCAAGTGAAAATGATTAAAATTGAAAAATATGCAAGTATGTATTAGTATATGGAAAATAAATTTTTCATATGTGAATCTAGATATCATAAAATAAATGTCTATCTAAGAATATATGTAATAGAACATCCTAAAAAATATGCAAAGTCACAACATCTTAAACCTAGTAAAAACTTTATATAGGGCTAATTAACGTATCATCGTTAATGACAAATATATACATTTATATAGGTTTGACCAGGTAAACATATTTTAATTATTTAAAATTATTTGGGTTTTGTTATACCTTGTGCCTTAATGACCCCATAGAGTCAAATTTGTAAGAGGACTAAAATTAAATTTTAAATATTATTTTATTTTATAATAAATAACACTGTAAGGTGCATAGATACTAATTAAAAAAAAAAATTATGCTGAGGCGGTATACATAATTTAATGGACGCTCTTCTAATTTCTAAAAATTAATGAAATCAAAGAGGACTATATAATTATGTCACTGCTTAGCCCATCCCCCAAAAAAATCCTGCGAAGAGCGAAGAATATCCGTTGTGCGAAGTACGTCTGGCTTTCTTGTCTATACTTAACTTTAATTTACTTTTCTTTTTTTTTTTTTATCTTATAAATAAAGGAAAACAAATTAAATAAGAAAACAATGTCCAAAATTATTTTTTTTCACATTTTCAAAATTTACTCGCGCCAAAATATTTCTAATATTATTTTCTAGCTATGTTTAAATTTTCATAAAGTTTGAATCAAATATTTTTCAATTTTTTTTCAAATTTTGAGTATTTTTTTCCAAGAAAGGAATTTAAAAATTGAGGAATTCAAAAATGACCTTTGTAAAGTATCAATTAGAAGCAAATCCGAGCAACAAAAAGTTGCTGATCGAATGTTTTACACAATTACACAATGTAATTATTACTCCAATTACTCTTGGACAAATATATCTATACGAAAAAGTGTTTATAGAAAAAAAAAAATAATAAATGCAAATAAAAATAAACATCATTGTAAAAACACTAGCTTCTTCACTTCATTCAAAATCTAAAATGGTATAAAAGTTAAAAGCAGTTCATTTAACGGCTTGGTAAATATTCATTCATATAAGTTTTAAATACCTGTTTTTTAGTAATATTCAAAAATAATAATAATAGTGAAAAAAATCGTAGTGAAAATAAGAAAATCTAAGGACACGAATTTTATTTAAAATTGAATTTTCGGAGATAAATTATATTATTTATCTCCATTTTTATATTTATTATATTATAAATATGTTACAATTTAAGTGTCAGAGGCGGATCCAGAAATTTTTAAAGGGGGGGGTAATTAAAATGTATTATCGTTATAACGCTGAATAAAACTAGTATTTCTCACAAGTCACAATGTAATATATTTTTATATAATAAGCTCAAGGAAGGGGTATTTACTCTATTACCCCCCCTTGGATCCGCCACTGCTAAGTGTTAAATCAAAATAACAATGTTCTAGAACGAACTAGATAATATATATATATTAACGAAATTGTATATTATGTAGATAATAAATATAAAATATATACAATCACTATTTTTTTTTTTTATATACTATGTCATTATTATTTATTCACTTTTATAATTTCATGTAGTGATATTTATTACACGCCATAATTTTATTATTATAACATAGTTATTAAGTAGTATATATGACATCGTTAATATGAAGATCCGTATCAGTTCAGCGCATGAATAAATAATGTGTCTATTCGTTTGGTTTCAAAGTATTCCGGTATTGCCGTTTGTCATTAAAAAAAATATTGAGAATACTATACTCATTCATTATAATATTGTAGTTCATAGGTTCATAAGTAAATCATTAATCATGTAATAATAATATTTTTTTTTCACATTCAACATAGTTATTTTTTTTCTTATTTCAATGTTTTTAATTAATAATTAGGCAATTGTATTAAATGTATTTAATAACATATTGAAGCGCTTATGAAAATTACTTTTAGAGGCGTAATCGTACGACCCCCGAACACAATATAAACGGTTTAAATTATCATAATATAAACTACTTATAATATGAGTTATGCCGGCACTTTCGAGTTTAAACCGTTAAATCCGGTTTGCCGCTACAACCGATATCGTTACAAACGATTTATCTACTTAATTGTATTCCCAGTGAACACTATTCGTATAATATACAATATGCCTTATATTATTACGGTAGATCACAGCCATTACGCACGAGAAGTGTTGGACGAATTGCCGCCGAAGAACGGGCAGCGATGATATACATTTATCATTTTTACAAAAGTCGGGAAACCGCGTTCGGATACACCGACTAGGATTTTTTCAAGGGAGTTGTCCACCTATAAATGTCTACTATAATTATTTAAATATAAAATTATAATCAATGTTAATGGAAACTTTACAATAATTCATTAATTAGAAATTTCAAAATCTGCCTTTTCTACAAGTTAACATTTTAGATTTTGAACGAAGTGAAGGAGCTAGTGTTTTTATAATGATGTTTATTTTTTTTTTATTTTTTTCTTCTGTGTAAAACTTTTCGTATAGAAGTACTTGTCCAAAAGTTTCGATCAGAAACTTTTTGAAACCGGATTTGCCTCTAGATTGTACTTTAGAGAAGTCATTTTTTTAATTTCTCAATTCTTCAATTTTTTTATTTTTGGAAAAAACTACCCAAAACGACTCGGAAACCATCATTTTTTGATCTGAACTATATGAAAATTTAAACATAGATAGAAAATCATATAAGAAAGATTTTGGCGGAAAAAAAAATTTGAAAATGTGAAAAAAAAATTTTGAACATTTTTTTTCCTCATTTATTTTTTATATTATTAACTTCCCGCGTTCAGAATCGTTTTATTTAATAAATAATTTATCGTTTCTTTAAAATTCAATACACCCGTCAAGAGAATCTCACCCGTCATGCGAAGAACACCCATCGTGCGAAGTGTGTCCGGCTTTTTTAACGTTATTTGCAGGTAAATAAAATTTAGCACCGCTTATTTAACAATATGAATTTTAAAGCATGTTCCAAGTTTATTTCTAAATTAATAGAGGTTAAAATTTTATAGTTAAAAGGATTTTTTTTTTTTTAAATGCTCATTGATAAAATTTTAATAAATGTGTTTTAAGGGAAGTGTCCAGACACCCAAAACACCTCCCTTGGTTGCACCACTGGGCTACACGTTCAGTGAACGTAGCGTGAGAGAAAAATCTCCAAAAACATATTAATATTATTATTATTATTATGTATATTATTATTGTTGTTGTTGTTGTAGCCGGTGTTCCGCGGGTCTCACGACTTGTAATAATAATATCGTTCGGCTGTGCGGTGCATAATAAACGCGCGCCGTCCATTAAAACGTACACGGTCGAAGCGTCCGCGTGGCCCATTAGCGCGCGGCACGTCATATCGATGTCATCCACGATTACGACGTGACGTGTGAAGAAAAATTATCGTTTTTCATTCAGACGATTGAAATATTTATAATGTCCCAGCCGAGAAGAATCCAAAAACGCGAGATCGCTGATTACTTTGTTGAGTAAAACACGTTTTACCTTTTAGATTCTGAACGAAGAGAAGAAGCTAGTGTTTTTACAATGATGTCTATTTTTATTTTTTTCTGTATACACTTTTTCGTATTCATCTACTTCGCCAAAAGTTTCGATCAGTGACTTTTTGAAACCGGATTTGCCTCTAGTCGGTACTTTAAAAAGGTCATTTTTTGAATTTCTCAATTCTTAAATTTTTTTTTTTTTTTTTGAAATAACGACATAAAATTTAACAAAAAAGACTCGGAAATCATCATATTTTGATCAGAACTTTATGAAAATTTAAACATACATAGAAAATAATATGAGAAAATTTTCGGCGTAAGAAAATTTTGAAAATGTGAAAAAATTTTTTCGACATTTCCTAACATTTCTTTTCTCTTTATATGTTTTTCCTTTATTTATCATATAAAAAAAAAAAAGTAAAGTAAAGTAAAGTAAAGCAAAGCAAAGTAAAGTAAGGGCAAAAAAGCCGGACATATTCGCACCACGGATATCCTTCACTCTTAGGGTCAGATGCTCGGCTTTCTTGCCTTTACTTTTTATTAAACGATTGCGCACTTTAGAGGACTAACAAAAGCTTTGCAATTTTTAGGCTAATATTTTTATTTTATTTTTTTTTTTTACTGAGCGACACGATTGCGAACGACTTTCAATGATACGTTAACAATTTTATAAAAATGTAAATGTAGATACCTAAATCATTTTGATTTAATTGAAAAAATGAAGTCCTAATATTATTTAAAACTACCTATTACGTATTGTGCATTATTGAATTACTTTTTAAATTTTCACCAATATGTAAAGTTTCAATTATCATGAGTAAATATATATGAGAAAGATAACGACTAAAAATATAAATCATGCTAATATTAAAGTAGTTTTTTTTTTTTTTTTTTATCACTTTATAAGAATTTTATGTCAAATTTCAAATTAAATTTGTATCAACAATTTTTTATGTCAATGATTAAATTCAAATACAAAAGGTCTGGAACAAATTACACGCCTTACTCTTGTTTAACGAGACCTCCCATCAAGATAGTAAAAATATGTATATTTATTGCTTTAGATTAAATTCTTGGTTAAGAACTAGAGTCTCAAGACCAGTTAGCGATCTGGCGTTGCTAAATATAAAACATGAAAATAATTAATTAGTAGATAGCATCTGCGACTAGAAAAAAATGAGAATATAGATTTTGTAATTTAACATAAAATTATTATTTAGTTAACAAATATATAAAATATTTACATATCTGATAAATATCTCTAGTACATCACGTATAATATGACGGATTAATGTTTTCCAGATTATTATTTAAATAAATAAATAAATGCCATACGGTTAACCTGTATTAATAAAATACAAATATAGAGATTATAATTACAAAAAGAATGAAATGTAAGTAGGCTAAAACTGTCTTAAGCCAGAGGAAAAAAATAATTTTATATTTTTTGTACATTCACTCCCCCCCTTCCCAATAAAATGTTATGAAAACACTACTGCGTTTCATACGAAAAAAAAGCCGCACATAATTCGTGCATGAGTATTCTTCGCTCTTCTGCTTGGAATTGGTGGGTGGTTAAAAAATTACCACCCATAAGTGATTTCTGATTCAAAAAGTTGCAGTTTGAAACTTTGGGACAAGTATTTCTATACGAAGATATGTACACATAGAAAAGTAATAATTATTGTAAAAACACTAGCTTCTTCGCTCCTCTCATAATATAAAATGTATTGCAACCATCCTCTTCAACAAATAATAATTGTAAATAAAAATAAATGTATACTCACCCAGTTATATTTATAGTTTAATTTGAAATGACGCCGTTTGAAATATTTGAATATATACTAAGCATGACATATATCGTACAATAAAATACGAATAAATAAAAAAAATGTTCTTGCAACAATTCACTCAATTTTCCACTTTGGCTCCCCTTAAAGTTAAACGCTTTCCTAACACTCAAAAGTCCCTCAAGGGTGTGGCAGTGTCCAAATTTCAATTCACTACCTAGTCTATATTATAATATCCGCGATGTTCGGTCATCGTCTGAGGACGACACTTTCGTCGGACTGCGTCGTGTACGCACATTAGGAAGATTATTATTTATTTTTTTGATTCTGAACGAAGCTAGTGGTTTTACAATGATGTTTATTTATTTATTTTTTATTTTTTTTTCTGTGTACAACTTTTCATATAGAAATACTTGTCTAAAAATTTCGATCAGTAACTTTTTAAAACCGAATTTGTCTCTAGATTGTACTTTAGAGAGGTCATTTATTAAATTTCTCAATTCTTCAATTTTTTTTTTTTTTTTTTGGAAAAAACTACCCAAAAATTGAAGAAAACGACTCGGAAACCATCATTTTTCGATCCTAATTATATGAAAATTTAAA